>JARQZK010004336.1:37500-77500 GCA_030704885.1 Cynegetis impunctata
ATATTCCACAGATAATACGAAATTAATTATTTTCACAATCCTTTAAATGATTCGATGGTAGTGTGATATGAAGCAACTGAGCTACGCCTTACGCAAGAAGGCTTTTCGACACGAAATAATCATTTATCATTTCACTTTCACTCGCAGAATAAATAAGCATAAACTGATTTCAACTGCTAAGCGTGTATCAGATAATTATATGTTTGAATATATAGTAGGCTATTTTTGACAAATACTCGAGAAACAATAATCCAAAATTTCACATCAACAAATGCTCGTTTGATAAAGTAAAAATAAATCATTTAACAACTACTATAAGTTCTACAACCTGTAAATTAATAGTGTGTATGTCTTTTTAATCTTAATATATCGTTTGTAGACCCCTAAGGTGTCGGACATTTTGTCTCGAAGAAGTATGATTGTGTCATAATTTCATATGATTATTAGTTGCTAAATATCGTACATTTCGTATTCCCATATTCCACAATTTTCACATAATTTCTTAGTGAGCCTATTACATTAGGGATTACTAATTTATTTCAATTTATATTTGGAGAGAATTTTACCTAATTAGAGGACATAATTTCTAACTTGCAATATACACAAAAAATATGTTCGTCTAATATAGATCTATAAGTACTGAACATTAAAATTTATAGAATGAAAATTAGAAATTTTTCTAACAAGGATTTCATACATATACGTATATCTCAGAAATATTAAAAAGGAAATTGAAATGATATAATGAATGTTTAACTTTCCACAGAAGCGTCTAGAGTATTTATATACTTCAACCAAAAAACATGTTGATATTTCTTATTAAAACAATTTTTACAAGGTTATTTAATGTTGCAACTGACTTTAGCAATGTTACCCTCAAATGTCATATCTTTGGGGCATATAATGAATTTCCAGCATCAACTGTGGTAGGTAACACAAGTGAGTAACTACCTTTCAAAATAGCGGTCGTAGTGGTTTAAAAAGTGAGAATTTTTTTAAACGCATTAGAAATCAATCTTTTTGAGAAAAATTAAGGATACTATGAGTTGTTAAGCAACTAGAAACAAGATAAGATAATCAAATTTAGCTTCGTACGCAAGACCAGAAAATTTCGTTTCCATGGACTCGTATGTGTATCACAATATTAAATTTGGTCGAATGAGCATTCGTGCTGATAGATTTTGATCTGAATTTAAAGTGGTTCAACTAATATTAAACATGTATGAGTTCCTCAAGAAGCTGAGGAATTATGGTTTTGGAGCAACGGATAGTTTGCAGAACCTGCAAACAATTCTTGTACAGTTATTGAAATAAAAAAAACTTAGACAATCTCCATTTTTAGATTAGTCATCTATGTCCAATCAATTTTTTCATAAGCTTGTTTAATTAATCTAGCTCTATTATAGCCATAGAAGAGTGGTAATGTAACTTATAAAACTCTTGATGCGATTCAGTCATCCACAGCCCAGGTACTCTCCTGACTTCATCATCGCTATGCTCAACTTCTTCTGAATCGCTTTCACAATTAATTCTTCATTTTTCAATAAAATAAAAAAAATTAACTCATCTGAATACAACTGAAGCACAATCGTAGCATAGCTGTCGTGTCAGTCGTGTCGGACATAGTTCGAGGCCTATCTTATCATCGAACGTGCAATAATGAACTTTTAATCGAAAAATTCAACCAATTTCCCGTGACTAGAATTCACACCAAATAACAATTCAAACGATCAATTTTTATATTAGTATAATTATTGTGAAGAACTCTGTATTCAACTTCATTAATTCATCTGGATTGAAAACAAAGGGATTGATGAGAACATCGAACTAATTCGCGTATTTCTTCACGCTCTGATTGTTACATTCGTAACATTTGATTTTGCGCTAATTAAATAAACAGGAAACGTCTGTCAGAGTAAAAAGGGAAATCAGTAGCCTTGGTTAGCCCTCTGGGAACTCCTGAAATATGAGACTGCCCGTTGTCGATAAATTAGGTCCGGCACGATTTTAACGATTTCGTTCATTCTCAGGAAAACTGGATGGAATTTCCAATACGGAGGCCAAATCTCTAAGGTTTTCAAGTTATAAATTATATAAGAAATTCTTGAATGCTCCTATGATACCAAATTTGATTCATTAAAAACATTATGTATAGAGAGAGAAAGAAACGTCCTTCAGCCTCAGTATATATATATATATATATATATATATATATATATATATATATATATATATACATATATATATATATATATATATATAATTTTTTTATAAGTTTTGATATTCTTGGGCACAATGAAAACTTCCTCAATATAATATTCAAGTCATATAATAAGACATAGATAACGTTTCGGCTGGATTTTCAGCCTTTCCCAAATATATCTTTGAAGCTTTAATGATTAGAGTTGATTAAAGTTTCAAATGTATTTGTCGACAGTATAATATATTGTTATTGTTAAAAATAAGTTTTTATGTGTAATTGTGTGAACCCTTATTGTAGATGCGGTGAGGATATATTCACGATCTAAGGTTATTACGAAAGATAGATTTCAGAAAGGCTGAAAATCCAGCCGAAACATTGTCCATGTCTTATTATATGACTTGAAACTCATATTGAGCAAGATTTTATTGTCCCAAAAACCATTTTTATCAAAACTTATGAAAAAAATTATATAACAGAAACAAATTAAAATAATGGTTAAAAATAACAATTTACACATTTATTATAAGAAATAATGCATGACGCACGTTTCGGTGGAACTTCACCTTCTTCAGATGCTAGTTTGCCATTAGCATTTGAAGAAGGTGAAGTTCCACCGAAACGTGAGTCATGCATTATTTCTTATAATAAATGTGTAAATTGTTATTTTTAACCATTATTTTAATATGTTTATTAATTTACACCAAGTATCGGCCAAATAAATCCAAAATTTTAACAGAAACAAGGCCAACGAAACCATAAAAATCAAATAGTCATATATATATATATATATATTATATATATATATAAAAATATATATATTATATATATATATATATATATATATATATATACAGGGCTATTCAAATTCGAGTATATGCATGGGGATTTCGATAACGGTAAGAGATAGAGCGATGGTTAAATGGGGGCAAAGTAGCATATTTCAGAGGTCAGTTATATGGATAAAAAAAATCTGATCTGGCTACTTTAGTTCTGGAGTTATATAGGAAAAATCGAAAATTTCGAAATCCTTTTTTTGCCTATATCTTTTTATTTAATGAATTGTTTTCAAAACAATTGTCACTTTGCCATTGCCACTTTTTGTAGGCTATCTAAATATCTGAATAAAAATTATATACAGGGTGTCGTATAAATTGGGCCACCCTCAACTTTCAATTTTCAAATACGGACCTGTATTTTTTATTGCATTTTTTTGAATGCCAAGAGTCATGTTTCATATTTACGTTGTGTTTTCATCTGAATTACAGAGTGTTCTGAAAATATTGAACTATTATCAGTAAAATTTCAACATTTTTTAAAAATTGCAGCTCTAATTAAAAAAATATCATAGAATAAGGTATAAAATGCCTAGGATTTGGAAGATAATCAACATTATTCGACGAAAAATGTCTTCTTCAAGAATTCAACCACATTTCAGTTCACGCAACCCATGATCAATGTACGAAAATGTGAATTTTTTCCCAGTACGTACATGTATGTGCATATAATCAATGCCCAAACAAAATAATCTTCCAATAGAAATCTTCATACTCCAGACACCAATTTGGAAATATTTCATTGTTACTCAGTTTTCGAACTACCTATATATGTTTCATATTGGCGTTTTATTTTTATATAAATCATAAAGTGTTTTGGGAATATTGAACTAATACTAGTGATATCTCATCATTTTTTAATTCCATAACAAATCTAATTGAATAATATCAGAGAATGAGAGGTGAATCAGACAAATTGATTCCTTAAGAAGAATCAATTTCAGAATTTCCAGATTATCTAGTCTCACTACTTGTTCGGAATAACAATAGAATAAAATCAACATTCCCGAGAGATTTTATTTCTTTACCATAATGTAGCATTGGTAGAATAATTATTGATCCCAATGTCGATTCACCTCAGTAGGTATGAGGAAGATCTGTATCTATTCTGCTGAGAACAAACATAATCTGTCACAAACATTATTGATCACATTGACACATATTATTGATCATATAGGTTTTCATATTTTATAACTTATCGCACAAGAACATGTTTAGTTATTATCTAGAATTGAAATAAGTCATTATAAGTAATCATAATCGAAATAAATGTTTGAATTGACGATCTTCTCGTTTCAGACATTTACGGAGTCGTTTTTTTAAGTTATTATTCGCTCTGAACATATCCCTTCGGCGCAGTGATGCGAAAGCGTTCATGATTTTTAATTCTTAAATCTTCTATATTTCCAATTTCGTTTTGATATATTCTATTTTTTAGTGTAACCCATAAAAAAAGTCAAGCGGAAAGACGCATGCTCCTATTATTTCTGTAGAAAACGTTAATCATATCTCTTTTCTGCTGTATGGGGAAACCCATTTTCAGTACTAACAGATTTTTCATTAAATACCAACGATAATTTTCAAGAAACTTTCAAAATAATGACAAGTGAGGTGAACTAAATATTTATTTTCCAAAGCATACTATGAGAATTCAAATAGTTTAATCATAATTGTTGTATATAGCAACAGAATGCCCATGACTTTGCTGAAAAATGTAGGTAGTTCGGAAAGTGAGTATCAATGAAATATTTCCAAATTGGTGTCTGTAAGATAAAGATTGCCAGTCGAACGTTTTTTTGTTTGGGCAATGATTATATGCACATACACGTACTAGGAAGAATTTCTCATTTTCGTACATTGGTTATGGGTTGCCTGAACCGAAATGTAGATGAATTCTTGAAGAAGACATTCTTCGTCGAATAATGTTGATTATCTTCCAAATCATAGGCATTATATACCTTATTCTATGATATTTTTTTAATTAGAGCTACAATTTTTAAAAAATGTTGAAATTTTACTGGTAATAGTTCAATATTTCCAGAACACTCTGTAATTCAGATGAAAATACAACGTGAATATAAAATATGACTCTTGGCATTCAAAAAAATGCAATGAAAAATACAGGTCCGTATTTGAAAATTGAAAGTTGAGGGTGGCCCAATTTATACGACACCCTGTATATAATTTTTATTCAGATATTCAGATAGCCTACAAAAAGTGGCAATAGCAAAGTGACAATTGTTTTGAAAACAATTCATTAAATGAAAAGATATAGGCAAAAAAAGGATTTCGAAATTTTCGATTTTACCTATATAACTCCAGAACTAAATCCCCATGCATATACTCGAATTTGAATAGCCCTGTATATATATATATATATATATATATATATATATATATATATATTTGTGGGGCCCCAAATATTGAATATTTTGTTCAATATGAAGTTTTGAATGAATTCCAAAAACAGGTCACTTTTAAATTTGAGTGGTAAAACGATATACTGTACTCTATTATTTGTTTTGTAGTTTCCATTTCTTAATGTATCTACCTATCAACTTTGAAATTCTAAATGTGTATATACGAAATGTTATTTAGCAAATTGTTTATTGAAATCAAAAATTGATCAAATGTGAACTATCTCTATGAAACATCGCTATGCATTTGCAAAATCTTCTGGAGTATAATTCAGACATTCTTCTACAATATGTTGTCTTAATTTCCTGAAAACGATTCCTGAAATTTATTTATTTTTCTTACGAATTTGATATCGGTATCAAATGAGCTTTCATTCGATGTATCACAAATCCTATAGTGCTATTTGAAAAGTAGATAAGTACTCAAATTAACAAAACAATAATATTGATCGATGAACCTACCATCAAATTAAAAGTCGATCGTCAAGATAAAGTTGTGTGCTCTTCTTATTAGTATTGCACTTTTCTTCCTCCTTTTCTCCGTCTTTCTTCCCCTTCACATTTTTTCTTTATTTCCTAAGCAGTTTTAATATTTTCTATCATCAATTTTCTAATCTTTTTCTTACTTTTCTTTTCAATTTCCATTAGTTCACTGGATTAATTGTAAATATGAGAATAGCTTTCATATAATGATAAAGAACAGACTCAAATGCATATTGTTTTAAATTGCAGGGAACATTTTCATAAGTAAAATTATTTTTCAATAATTTTAAATGAAGTATATTGATGTTTATATGTATATATATATATATATATATATATATATATATATATATATATATATATATATATATATATATGAAAACTTGGTTCACGGAATTGAACCGCGTGAAAGATTTTGAAAAATCTCTACATATATCTACATATATTATATATATATATATATATATATATATATATATATATATATTATATCATTATATATACATATTATATATATATATATATATATATATATATATATATAATATATATATATATATATATAATATATATATATATATGTATATATATATATATATAATTTATATATATATATATATATATATATATATCTAATATTGAAGTTTCGCTTATCACTTGCGTGAAACATGATTAAATACTGATATTAAAATAAAAAAACACTTGGCTTTAAGTTTCACAAATATATTGAATAATAATTAACAATTACATTAGTCAACTAGTTTCGGGCTATGGGCCCATTATCAAGACTGAACAGAAAAATACTTAACAAGCTTATTTATAATATTGATTGTAGTAGAGGGGAAATTTGGTATTCAACTTGTTCATTTACGATGGGGTAATTCCTCTTAATGGCACTACTAATTTCTAAAATTTCCAACAGGTCAAGACGTTTGCCCTTTTTACCTGGGTGGAGGCATATCGTTTTCTCGAAGTCGATGAAATGGTTAAATTTTATACAATGATCTGAGAAACCAGTGGTGTTTTTGTTAAATAAAATTGACTTTTTATGTTCTTCTACGCGAGTGTTGATTTTTCTGCCTGTTTGTCCGATATAAAATGATGGGCATTCATTACAAAAGATTTTGTAAACACCACTGTTTTCTCCAATATTGTTCCTATCCTTGTTATTGACTAAGAGTGACTTTAAATTACGTTTATTCGAACATATGCTTTTAAAACCGTTTTGTGATAATCTGTTGATGATTTTATTACTAATTCCTAAACTATATTCCAAGAATTGCTATCCATGGATACGTCAAAATAACTCGCTATTCGATTTCTTAGGTATATTGATTTATAATGCAAAAATATATATAGCATTCCATTAGAAGTAAGAAAGTTATTAACGTTTAAAATTTGCCAAATTCACCCTAGATTTTATCAAGTAATTAGTTGGAAATATGGAAAATTTTGAAAAGGAATAAATAAAACAATATTTCAAGATTACAAAAATCCAAACCGCATACCAATAGACCTACTAACAAAGAAGTTAGCCTATTTTTGTTGAAGACGCAACTGTCAAAATTTTACGAAAAAAATGAAACTATTCATTTAAGGTATAAAGAGTGTAAACAATTTCATTATAAATTACATAAGAAATTCGAAAATCAAAAGATATACAGGGTATTCCATTCGAAATAACAAACCTGATATCACTTCCGGCAAAACCAGAAGTGCAATTTTCTTCAAAATAATTTTGAAAAATAGACTTAGTCGTATTATATTTGCTCTGAAAATTTCATATCGATATCTTCAATGACAAAAAAATTATTATGGACCGATTACGTAGCTCTGGGTCACCTGCATATATATATATATATATATATATATATATATATATATATATATACATATATATATATATATATATATATATATATATATATATATATATATAAATATCGATATAATATATATATATATATAGGGGATATCTATTTGTAGGGACTGCAGCAATGTAAAAAGGAAACTCTTGAAGTTTTTCCAAGCTTTCGGAATCTTTTATTCCATCATCAGGGAGAATCTGTCGTGAGAATGATTACATAGATGTTGATAATACGATATAAGAAACATTGAAAAATGATGCTATTTGTTAAAAAATTATAAAAAGTTGATACATTTTTGAAGTTATAATTTAAATTTCTGAACGAAATGACAATCGGTGTCACTCATTTTTTTTTATATTCAAATTGAAGTTTGACATTATTTCATTACGTTAAATTAATTTGATTTTGTGTTATTTTATATCAAGTGAAAGTAAAAAAGAATAAATTTCACTCAAAATGGCTTATATCTGTTTTTTTATTGATGGAATTATTGTTCTTGATAAATAAAGGCCATTTCTAAAAAAAGATCTTTTTGAAAGATGTGATTCTCTTGCTAGAACAGTTGTTGAAAGGTAGTTCATCTGGTGGTCACAATCATTGACATGTTAGCTAAAGCACATCTCTCAGGGTGTAATCTACTATCACTCTTATGAGAAGTGATTCTGTCTTTTAATAGTCTTTTTGTTTGGCCAATATAATTCTTATCACAATCATTACAAGGGATATTATAAACAACATTTGTGAGTGATAAAATAGGAATTTTGTCTTTTATTTTCGAATATATTTGTCTCATTGAAATAACTGTTCTATTTGCAATTTTGATGTTTTCAAAAGATTGAAAAATTCTGGTCAGTTTAGGTGTTATTTCTTTTATATAAGGTAACGAGGCATAAAAAACTTGACTCATATCTGTAACAAGTTCATTATGAGAATTGTTATTTTGTCCTATAATTTCATTTTCTGATTTATAGTAAACAAATCATTCAATATAATAGATTATTTCATGAAATAAAAACAAGGAACATCAGAAAATTGAGTGAATCAAGAGAAAATGAAAATAAAATTAAATTGAAAACAAATCCAAATTGGATAAAAAATTTATCAAATACAGTAATTCCTGAAGATATTTCACAATTTTTATCATTGGGTCCGAAATTCAGTATCGAACCAGTAATAAAAAAAGACATCCCTATAAAAAACATTTTATCAGATGTGGACTACATTACTTCTTCTATTAATGATAATAATAAAAGAAACATCACTATAGCTAGAGCTACTAATGTCATTACTAACCATTTACTCAATGTTGATTCTAATAAAAAAAATGATATTTTTCGTAATCTTTACAACAAAATCAAAAAAATTTTTGGAAAAGATTAACCCAGATTTGATTCTTAGTCAGTCAGATAAAGGTAATGTTACTGTTATTATGGAAAAACAACAATATTTAGATTTATCTAATGATATTATCAATAAACAGTACTTCCTACATTGAGCTCAAGAATTGATCCAACAGCACAAATACAAAGTAAATTTAATAATTTTGATAAAAATTCTGAATTGATAAGAATCAAATAGATGGCAATGTTATAAAAAAAGCTTACTAGCTATATGGTATTTCTCCAAATTTTTACTCCTTACCAAAAATTCACAAACCAATTTTGTCAATGAGACCTATAATAGCTTGCATAGGTTCTCCTACAGAACAAATTGCTTCATTTTTAACGAATATTTTATCTAATGCATATGATGATCAGATAACATTTACTCTATCAAAGATTCCTTTGAATTTTCAAGAAAAATTTAATAAAATCAAATTTACCAAGATAATTACGTTTTGGCCAGTTTGGATGTTGTCTCTCTTTTCAGTAATGTTTATCTTGATATTTGCCTTAGGGCAATAGATAAAAATTGGGGACCGTATCAGCAGACATTGCACCATTGAAAAATATTACTTTTCCAACTTGATAAAATTTCTCTTTGAAAATAAACTATTTTTCATTTCAATGGAAAATATTCAGACAAACTTTTGGAACTCCAATGCGGATCTTCAATCTCACCTATTCTTGCAGCTTATGTTATTGGATGAATTGCTAGACACAGTGATTCCATTACTCTCTTTTAACTTATTTTTCATCAAAAAATATGTGTGATGAATATAATATTAGCTTTACCTAATAATGGTAATAACAGAAATTTTAGATACTTTCAATAGTTACGACCCATTCATTCAATTCACAATCGAAAACAGAAAGACTCAGATCTTTCAGTACCTTTTCTTGATACAAAAGTTATACCGATCGGTTGATAACATAATATTGATGATTGGTATAGAAAAGCATGCAGTTCAGGAGGTATTTGAATTTCTTTTCTTATCACAAATTTTCGATGAAAGTGAATTTGTTAAAACAAATGAAGAACAGAGTACTCAAAATTTCTGATATATTCTTTTCATAACAAAAATTTGAATAAACTTCAAGAACTTTTCATACAAAATTCCTACCCACCATCTTTAGTCAAGAAAATTTTATTTAGCACATCCTTATCAGAAAATGAAATTATAGGACAAAATAATAATTCTCATAATGAACTTGTTACAGATATGAGTCAAGTTTTTTTATGCCTCGTTACCTTATATAAAAAGAAATAACACCTAAACTGACCAGAATTTTTCAATCTTTTGAAAACATCAAAAATTTGCAAATAGAACAGTTATTTCAATGAGACAAATATATTCGAAAATAAAAGACAAAATTCCTATTTTATCACTCACAAATGTTGTTTATAATATCCCTTGTAATGATTGTGATAAGAATTATATTGGCCAAACAAAAAGACTTATTAAAAGACAGAATCACTTCTCATAAGAGTGATAGTAGATTACACCCTGAGAGATGTGCTTTAGCTAAACATGTCAATGATTGTGACCACCCAGATGAACTACCTTTCAAACAACTGTTCTAGCAAGAGAATCACATCTTTCAAAAAGATGTTTTTTAGAAATGGCCTTTATTTATCAAGACAATATAATCCATCAATAAAAAAACAGATATAAGCCATTTGAGTGAAATTTATTCTTTTTTACTTTCACTTGATATAAAATAACACAAAATCAAATTAATTTAACGTAATGAAATAATGTTCAAACTTCAATTTGAATATAAAAAAAATGAGTGACACCGATTTGTCATTCTTCGTTTCAGAAAATTTAATTATAACTTCAAAAATGTATCAACTTTTATAATTTTTTAACAAAATAGCATCATTTTCAATGTTTCTTATATCGTATTATCAACATCTATGTAATCATTCTCACGACAGATTCTCCCTGATGATGGAATAAAAGATGCCGAAAGCTTGGAAAAACTTCAAAGAGTTTCCTTTTACATTGCTGCAGTCCCTACAAATAGATATCCTCTAAACTAGTCAGCGACTATCCTCCTCTTATATATATATATATATATATATATATATATATATATATATATATATATGAAGGTTACAATTTTAAGTGTCATATTTTGTGAAAACAAATAATTGACTGAACAAATTTCGCTTGGAGCTATCACGCGAGAATATTGCCATTTCCTGGGGATTTTATTTAATTCTATGATGAATACGTAGACTTCAGAATGTATATATTTGATTTTATACTGAAATGAGTTAAGCATAATTGCCTGTTTTTTCGCTAAATATCATTAATATTTTTTGTCATGATGAGAAACTGAATATAAACGAAACAAAAACGTGGGAGTTTCATTAGGTCTAATTTTTCCATATTTTTTTTACATATAAATTTTGAATACCTAAGTCAATTAGGAAGAGCTGAAGAGTTGCTCATAGCTTGAAAACATATGCATATGATATTAATACATAAAAATTGCAGCGGGGCAATAAAACATATTAAACTCCCAAACATAGTGCCTTACTAATATCAACCAAATTCACATATAAAATTTCACCCTTGTAACTTCAGCCTTTAACAGTTCTGTTCTGCATTGAGAAACACCCAAGATATCAAATTTCAGCTTGTTTTTTTTGTATATTTTGCATAATTTTGCACAAATCTGCTATAAATTGAGAAACAGTCTTTTTCGATAGTAAGTTGCAAATGTTGTCTACCTATATGAATTTCAAACTTTTTCAAACAAAGAACTTCTCCAGATTAACTAAATTAATTTTAAAAAGCTTTCTTTTAATTCATCCGAAACGTTTTATTTCAATTTTCTCTTTGGAATTTTTAGGTGAGGATCTAAAATAGTTATTACAGATTAAATATAGATACTCAACTCAAGATAAAATTATGCACCAAAGTTCCTAGTGAAATGTTTTTCAATACTAGAAAGAATTGCCACAATTTATGGCCAAATAATGAAAACAATATCCACAATCACAGGTGCAATTTTTTTTTCAATATTTTTCAACGAGTGAAACCCTAAAAAATAGAATAAGTGAAATTTATCCACACTTTTCATGAAACCCAGTACCTTTATTCAAGTATTTCGAAAGTCACGGTTGCGCTATGTTTACACTAAATAATATCATAATGTCTCATTCACAGTATAGAGTTTTATTTTTCATAGAATTATTCAATAATCTTAGCACGCGAGATTATTTTAAACAGTTGTTTTTTTTTCTGCTTCGCCTAGCAGAAAGAGACATGATCCTGCATGAATATATAAAATGTATTACCTTCAATTTATTCAGAATTTGAATATAAATATGCTTTTAAGAATTTTAAAATTTTTTAATGAATTTGAACAAATTTGGATGTTTTGTGCTGCCACTGAAACAATTACAGGTACTAAATCTCAGCTGATTTATTCTGATGGGACACCCTGGAGATGCCTTAATTTTTTCGTGGTTTTTAATGTTTTGCGCACCTCCATAACTCTTTCAAATTAATTGGGTTAGAAGGCAAAAAATTGTCTCAATCGCCGCCACTTTGTTAAAACTTGTTAAGATTTTGCATTCAAATCAACTTGGTGTTAAAAATTTATATGTAAAAGAAATGAAAATGAAAGAAAAATATGACCCCAGTGATGGAACGCCGCTGCTCGATTCTTTTTTTTATTTCTGGCTCCATTGTCATCAAACAGTGATATTTCTCAAATTGGTTTTATTCTGTGCAAACTTTTCTGAAATAGGAATTTTTTGCTGATGAGAATTTATAAGTTGAAATCTTCATATTTAATTTTTAAGTGGAAAATAATTGTCCTCATCGTCAATTATTCCCTTTTTAGAAGCTAAAATCACTAAATAATTTCTTACCTCATTACCTACTCGCAACTGAAGTCAAGACTGTGAAACATCTAAACAGAATGAAATCCGCTATAACAACACCTACTCACTAAATGTTCAGTAATTTGATCCCCCGTAGAGCTTTATCCTCCTGTCAACAAGGAATTACATGGATGTGGGTCTGAGAACGTGACGAATGTATATGATGTAGTTCTTAGCGTATTCCTAATACTCTCTCTCAGATAGAGTATTAGCCGTCGAGAATATCCCAACCCTCATAATTTATTCTTTTTAAGAAGGAAATATTAAAATGAATTACACATTTATCTCATTAGATATGCTATACACATTGAAAAGTCCTGTATAATTTGCTTTTACATCTTCCATATCTAAATAAATCTGACAATCTATTCGCTTGTAAGCATTGATCAAATTTTTTTCAAGAAGGGAGACACATGGCTTTATATAATAATATAATGATATCATATTCTTACCTTTATACTTACCTGACTTAATCTTCGCTATTCTCAACTTCTACTGAATCAATTTCACAATTCATTCTGTACAAAAAATAATTAACAACTTCTTCTTCTTCGGCAACATATAATTGCCCACTTCTGGAGTCACCTCGTACTCTCCATATATTGCACCAGTTGGTGCCATCTTCACCTACTACCTCTCTGATGTCCTCTTGCCATCATCATGGTGGTCTCCCGACACTTCGCTTATGCGCTCTTGGTATCCAGTTGAGAATATGTTTTGACCATCTTGATTCGTCTTGTCCAGCAACATGTCCAGCCCATCTCCACTTTTGTTTTGCGATATATTCTACGACATCTTCTACCCTTGTTCTTCGTCTTATTTTTTAATTGCGAATGTGGTCTCTTAGGCTCATCCCTAGCATATGTCGCTATATAGCTCCCTGTGTTGTTCTATTAGCTGATTTAGTTGTTAGTGTTCCTCTTTAGGTTGATTGGAACGGTTGTGCTTTTTGAAACGTATCCCAGCTTCCCTACTGCTGTCCATGTTATTCTGCTGTTAATTTCTCCCTTTCGAGTCTCGTGTTAATCGTATCAGATACAGTTTTAGACCTACCTTTCAATCGCCATGAAAGTCGAGTTTCTTGCGCTCTATTATAGTTTTTGTATCTTATTCTAAAAGTAATATAATCAGCTGAAAATATGTTGGCAATCGTAGTTCTTCCTGTGCAGCAATAGGCATGAATCTCCATACTATCAAATTGATTCTAATATCTTAACAATGATATTATACTCATATTTTAATTCATTAAAATTTAAAAACAGTGGTAATTACTTTGACTTAATCATCACTATCCTCAACTTCTACTGAATCACTTTCACAGTTCAATCTTCATTAATAAAATGATAATAATTTAAAAACGTTTGGGAATAATTAGAAGAATAAAAGAGCATATACGAATACAGCTGTAATGCACGTAACTGTTACTGTTACACATTTTCAGGTCAAGTTTTCATTCGCCAAGTGTCTAGACTAAAGTGTAACGTCCAAAAAGAAGTTTATGAAAATCACAGAAAATAGCTATCTATCGTAAAAATCGAGATGCAGAATATACAAATCGATGCTGCAGTAATTTGAGTGCAAAATTTTCAAATGTAAATATATTGTTCTAACATTATAAAGGCGATGGAAATTAATTGAGTTATGGTACTCCGACAATTGAACATAATTACATAAAGGTTAGCTATAATATCAATTGAGAATTATTTCTTCAAAGTTAGGGAACTTTATGTTCTTCAATTATTTATACGAACATTTATCGATAATCCATAACTTACGAGGATTTTCGAAAGCTGCTGTGCACAATTATTGGCTGAAATTCAAAAGGACACGGTTGTTTATAATTAGTTTTCGTAAAACGAATCATTCGAATGCAATAAGTTTAATCACGAAGATATAAAAGCCAATATCACATTTCATCCATAAAAGATATTCCCCGTCCTCTAACCTCATTCGTTTATAAATTTATTATCCAGCAACCGTGCACGTACAAGTTCTTCATCTCGAGACCGGTTTACGTGGAAATTACCTATTGTTTTACCTTTTTTCATCTGTAGACTGTTACGGATACAGGTTCTGTTCACGTTGAAGTTATTACTGCGGGGCCATTTATTAGAGGTCTTGTAGAACGCGAATGAACTCAATAAGTAGTAAATATTGAGTTACAATACACTATTTAAAAACTCCAATCTGATTCGGTGTGCTCACGTGTTCTCTAAAATATTTTGGATTAATGAATCCGATATTTGACTAAATTGATAAACATATTGAAAGAATGGTTAATAAAAAAAATTTACACGTTCATTAGACAAAATACGAATGATGCACGTTTCGGTAAAACAACATTTTTTCAGATACTGAGAGCAAAATAATTACATTTCTAGAATATATTCAAAAAAAAGTAACAAATTTTGTAGAAAGAGTAAATACAAAGAATACAAATAATAAGTTAGAGAGGGAATTCTATTCTAAACTGCTAGTCAGGTAGTCCGTAGTTTCGAAAATATTTAGAAGGGGGCTTTTATTATGATAAATTTGGCTATTCAATAAAGGCCTGAATGTTTTTATTTATCAGTATGTAATTCTAGGATATTAATATTAATTCCCTTAATATTTCAAAGTCAAAATTTCATATTTTGCAAACCATTTAATCCAAGAAAATTATACATTCAATTTCGATTTTAAAATATGAAATGCTGAAAGTAAGGGTATTAAACTAAATTGCCTATAATAATTACAGATTAATAAATACAATTACAAATATTCAGTTCTTATATTGAATAGCCAAATTTTTTTTTTAGTCAATAGGCGGATTGCCTAAATGGTCTTGACCTGTGTCATCAGCCAACAATTTGTTTTTTTTTAATTTACTTCTTCTTAGGTCTTATCAAGGATAGAAAACACAAAGTAAACAACAATTCTTACAGTTTTAAACCTACAGCATCAACAAAATCAAACTGGACTTCATAGACATTCATGTTTTCTAGTGACTTGAGGAAACTAAGGTTGTAAGGTTGATGAAATTTCAAAATTTTATTCAGATTTGAATATAGGACTTTTCTATGGTGGTGACAATTGCTGCATACTAACAACAAATGATCAAGTGTACCTATTTCGCCACAATCGCATAAAGGAGACTCTTTAATACCTATTTTGTTCAAATAAGAAGGGCATAAGCGTGACCAGTAGTCCTCATTCGAGTGATAATACTAAAAATATTTCTTCGATTTTTCAAATTCCCTAACCATGGAGTGGATGCCGGAAACGGTTGGTTAAGTTTATAATATTTTCCTCTAGAATTATCTTGGTATTCATATTTCCAAATATTGTAGCCATTTTTTTGGAAAATTTGTAATTCATTCTTTGAAGCTTCTTCTGCAGCTTAATCAAGATCATACTACAAGCACCTTCTTAAACTTTTCAAAATTACGGAAATACCTGTCTAGTAGTTTTGAATGGATTTCCCTTTCTAATTATTTGTAGCCATCTTTGTGTTTACCATTTCTACCCAATTTGTTATTTATTTCTTCAATATATTGAATATATACCAGAAATGTAATCATTTTGGACTCTGAAGAAGGTTAAGTCTCACCGAAACGTGCGTCATGCGTCATTTTGTCTAATAAACGTGTAAATTGTTCTTATGAACCATTGTTTCAATATTTTTTTAAAAAATCTTTATTGCAATATTTCTGAATCGCATTGTTGATTGAAATCTCTCCTATTTGGAAGTATATTCCCATTATATATTAAATTGAGGAGAGGCCGTTACATAGTTAAAATCTATAAAAGTAGATTCCTATAAGTGAAACTATGAAGCAGCGTTTCACCACAAAGTAGCTTCATCAGATAGAACTAAAAACTTCGTATCTCCGTTAATTTGCATAAATTTTGGTTAAATTTATCGAATACACCTAGAAACTGAATAATTGGTTGATGGGTAGGTAAATCTTGGAGAAACTATTAACTACATCAGATATCAAATATGTATATTCAGCAAGGGTAAATGATTTTGGTATATTTTTCATCCGAAAAGATATCAGAATTATTATATCTGTTCTCTCTATATAAAATAAAGAAAGCTTTTAACATTTGAATTGTAGGGGGCGTTCAAGTATTACGTAACGCAATTTGAGGGGAGGGGGGGTCTTGTAAAACGTTACGATGCGTTACAGGGGCGGGAGGGGGGTTCGAACAACGCGCTACGTAACATTGATTTTTATTGAAATAAAAAACTAGAGAATTTGAATCTCCGAAGCTGTTAACTCTTTTCGTTTATTTTTTACGGGGAATCCCTCGATTGTATTGTAAGTCAGTTTTATTTTGTTGTCCCAAGTTGGCAACTCTATCCGTTTATGTTTTATGGGGAATACCTCGACTGTATTATTTGTCATTTATATTTTGTTTCCGTTGCCAGTTTTCATCAAGTGTTTTAAACACGTAATACACAGGAGCGAAACTACGAAACTATCTACCTACATACATACGAACATATATATATATATATATATATATATATATATATATATATATATATATATATATATATATATATATATATATATATATATATATAATATATATATATATATATATATAATATATATATATATATATATATATATATTATATACATATGTAGAGAAAGAGAGACTTTTGAAATTGGGTTTTTGATGCCAAGCATCCTGAAATGTCATGAAACGAAAAACTATCTTGGGCCTAGGTCCTACTTTGCTAATCGCACCCATTTCAATAAGCAGGTTTTCAAAGTGAAAACCTGCTAATAAGCGAAAATTGAATAATGCATGAGAAAAATAATGGTGGATGAAGTTAGCTAAAAATGTATGCAACGACAGGGCTAAGTCAGGAAAACGGCATAATTAAATGTAAGATTAGTAGTAAAATTTTATTAGGACAAATTTGAGCCCTTTTCAACATATCACATTATGTATGATTGTTTATTAAATAAAAATCTCTTGTTTTGTTTATTATTAACGAAAACACGATTAAAACAATAAAAACGGTAATTTAGCAACTTTCCGGTACTTTGCGCAACATATTTGTGACTTTTAGGTAGAAATGGTCACTTGGGTGTTACGTAACGTTTATAGGGGGGGAGGAGGGGTTCATGAAAACGTTACGGAGCGTTACATAGGGGGGAGGGAGGGTCAAAAATCTTCAAAAATTGCGTTACGTAATACTTGAACGGCCCCTGATGAAAATCAGTTATTAACATGTTTGAGAAATGAAACTCTAAGTTTAACGATTTTCACATATAATAAAAAACAACAGTTGCACACAGCGTTTCGCTGACACTACGCTTCTTCAGGTGCGAATTTCAAACTAAAACTAAAATATTCAATACAAGGTTTGCAAAGTACATTAGTGATGATACTGTTTAATAAAGTCGGTTTTTTAACTCAAATAGCCCATTATTATATACATATCCTGCGTTATAGTCAACATAGATTTTCAGTTTTTCATGCAATCCCTGATGATTACTATTAATCATACGGATCGTACACGTCTAAAGTTTAAAGAGTAAATCGAATTTCTCATTTCTAGGAACGTTCAATAAAACTGTAATAAATCCTCGGATTTGCTTCTTCGGTTTATATTACGTCCCTGTAAGTGAAGCGTGGCTAGAAATTAATAATGTATAACCTAGTGTAAAAGCGGTAGCTTAACCACTGTGCCCTGGTACCGCAACCGGTCGCTTCGACCGAAAAGGAGAGAGATACACTGTCCATCTCCTTCTTGCACATAATCATATTTCCATTTTTGTTTCACTTTCTACTTTTCTAATCTACAAGAAAACATCGTCGACGTGAGACGATCGTAAATAAGTCTCGGTTTTTGATTACGTACTATGTATCTTCGTGTGTACCAACAGACAAAAAAAAGGGAGATGTATTGTGGGACACCCGGTTTTTAATTGAACAAAAAATCTGAATAATTTGAAGTGGGATTCATATTATACTTCGAGAGCAGATATAAACTCATTAAATAATGAGCTTTTCAGGAGAGCAGAGTTTTTTTAGAGTTTAGTGAAAAAAAATCAGTATATATATTTTTTGGTAACAGTATTGAAATAAGATCATATAATGGGAACAATGAATGAAATATAAATGTATTATAATGCACAATTACGAATGACTAGTAATGCCGAAAATAAGTTTATTCTAGTATGTAAATATATATATATATATATATATATATATATATATATATATAGATATATATATGTATATATATATATATCTATATATAATCTCTTGATAATTATTAGCAATAACATGCTGGTTGAATCTTAAAAAACTCGATTTTATTAAAAAGTTGACGTTTCACTATGATATTCGTAATTGAAATTTCTTTGACATTTATTAATTTGAAAAAAATTTGAAAACAACAAGGTTGCTTTGTCTTGCTAATTACTTATTATATGCTATTCAGTCTAATGTTAACATTCAAAATTGTTATCATTAGATGGTAAGGGAAACCAAAGAAACTTTTACCTACGTAATGTTTGAAATAAAAATAATAGGGTACTATTTATCTAACAACAAAGAAATTAGTCATGGGAAAACATTGAAGATGTGGAGTAGAATTATGGTATAGCACATTTATATGGAAGCAGCCGTTGACACGTGTTTCGGACTCTTTGGTCCTCATCAGAACGGCGTAGCCAAGCATTGGATTGAAAATTTGAAGATGAAAATAGTACAACAAACAAAATCCTCTGATACGGAAGACAATCAATCACACAATTGTGGTTTACCATCTAATGATAACAATTTTGAATGTTAATATTAGACTGAATAGCATATAATAAGTAATTAGCAAGACAAAGCAACCTTGTTGTTTTCAAATTTTTTTCAAATTAATAAATGTCAAAGAAATTTCAATTACGAATATCATAGTGAAACGTCAACTTTTTAATAAAATCGAGTTTTTTAAGATTCAACCAGCCTGTTATTGCTAATAATTATCAAGAGATTAAAAATAGATCACAGGCAACAATAATTCGAATAAATAATTATATATATATATATATATATATATATATATATATATATATATATATATATATATATATATATATATATATATATATATGTATATGTATATATATATATATATATATATATATATATATATATATGTATATGTATATATATATATATATATATATATATATATATATATATATACAGGGTGTTCCAGAATAACGTCAGAAAATTTCGAGGGGTTATTCAGCAAGACATTTTAAGAAAATAAGTTCCTATGAATGTAATTCCGTGTTGAAGGTTGAAAAAGAAATGTAATTTTTTAAATATTTTCTAAACTACGAATGCTATCAAGATGAACTTTAAAATATTGTTATAACTTCTTAAGCTCTATAAATTACTGTTGGAATTTCCTCCAAAAACTTTTAAGGGACGGAGAATAGAGGGGCACCGTGGGTTTCATTCAGCCACATTTTTTAAAGTGGTCATTATTGGTAAATAAAAATGGGATAAACAATAAATTTGGAATTTTTTGAATTAATTTTGTTTTCTGCTCCAAATGCTTCTTCGATATTTCCAAGTGTTTTCAAGATAATTAAGCATTATTCGTCTAAAACATTTTTCTGGAAGAAATATTGAAGGATTAAATATGTGGTTGCCATGACTACTCGCAATGCCGAACATAAGTTAAAATTAGATTTAGTATTTTGAGTTACAATAAAAGTGTTCGCTTTTTTCTTTTCGTAAAAAAGAAAACGAAAACTCTTATTTTGACGTTAGTTCGGCATTGCGAGTACCACATTTTTAATCCTCAATATTTCTTCCGGGAAAATGTTTTAGAGGAATTATGCTTAATTATCTTGAAAACACTTGGAAATATCGAATTGGAGCAGAAGACAAAATTAATTCAAAAAATTCCAAATTTATTGTTTATCCCATTTTTATTTACCAATAATTACCTCCCTCAAATATATGGCTAAATGAAACCCACGATGCCTCTCTATTCTCCGTTCCTCAACAGTTTTGGAGGAAATTCCAACAGTAGTTTATAGAGCTTAAGAAGTTATAACAATGTTCTAAAGTTCACCTTGATAGCATTCGTAGTTAAGAAGATATTTAAAAAAATTACATTTTTAAACTTCAACACCCTGTATTTCGGCGAGGAAGCATTCGCGGACATACATTCATTGAAACTTTTTTTCTTAAAATGTCTTAAAGAATAACCCCTTGAAATTTTCTGGAATATTCTGGAACACCTTGTATAAGTATATATATATATATATATATATATATATATATATATATATATATATATATATATATATATATATATATATATATATATATATATATATATATATATATATATATATATATATATATATATATATATATATATATATATATATATATATATATATATATATATATATATATATACAGTGGTGGATTTATACTAGGGGCAGTCGGGGCTAGTGCCCAGGGCGGCAAATTTTCTAGGGCGGCAAAATTTGGAAAGTGAGAAAAAATTTTCTATACAATATATAATTAACTAATTCTTTTAAATAAACATTTTATCTTTCAAGAAATATAATTCAAGTATTATGTATCACATTAAAATTTTGTATATTATAATATAGGAAATTTAAGTAAAAACTATTCAAATAGTTTAATTAATTTATTTCCATAAAGGTTTGAAAAAATTAAAGTTGATATTTTTATTTTCTGGAATTGATAAATTTATGTAGTTTTTTTGAAGAATTAAAAATATTTTCAAATTATGTATGTCTTTTTGATAACAGAAACTTTTATTGATTAATGAATTTTTCTAAAATTGGAGAATTATCCAATAACACTAATTAATTTTAATTAAAAAGAACAATTTTATATTTTTGAGACCAGTTTAGAGTTAATACTTTTAATGTCATTCTTGACAATATGGGATCTGAATTGCGTAAAAGATGTACAGCATATGAAAAGATTCAAGAAAAATTCTCGGTTATCATTGAATTTGGTAATTCAGATGATAGGGAAATTCGTAAACCAGCTAAACGTTTAAGAGAATTATATTGTTCAGATCTTGAGTCCTCACTAGAAGACGAATTTGTGCACTTCCATGCTCATTGCACCGAAAAAAAGATGGAAAAAAATTCACCTTCTGATCTTCTGAAACTTCTGCATTCAAACGACCTTTACACTGAGTTCCCAAACGTAGAAATCGATTATCGAATATTTATAACTTTAGCCGTAACAAACTGTAGCGCAGAACGATCGTTTTCTTGTTTAAAACGAGTTAAAAATTACTTACGTTTTACAATGGGTGCAAATAGACTCAATAGCTTAGCTACTCTATGCATAGAATCAGATGTGCTTCAACGTTTAGATTGTGAAGATTTAATCGACCAGTTTGCAATTCAAGAAGTTAGGCGAGTTTGCTTGTGAAAAAAATTATGCAATACTAATATAAGTCGTTCTTAGTGCAAAACCTATAATTCTAAGAAAAATACAAATATTTTTTTATATAATATAGTATATAATAAATAATATATAATATATGAGTAAATAAAGAATAAATATAAATAAAACATAATGTATTATTAATGCTATATAATACATAATAAATTTCCTGCAATCAATTAGTTGTTCTAATTCTTAAAAAATAAGATATCAAAACTATTAAAATAAAATTTAAGTCATAGGGCGGCATTTTGTTCAGTGCCCCAGGGCGGCACAAATTCAAATCCGGCCCTGTATATATATATATATATATATATATATATATATATATATATATATATATATATATATATATATATATATATATATATATATATATTCTAAAAAAAAAGTGTTTCTAGCAGTATATTATTTAGATAATTCTAGAAAGTCCATTATCTGTCAAAGCTATCTTCTATTGAAATTATCCTCCTAGATAATAAACTTTTTTTATCGATATTTCAAAATTATTTTGAATTTTTTAAATCAGAGCGTTTCCTGATTGCCAAACGGTACAAATATCAGAATAATCGAAGAATTTTTTTCCAATTATCTTGATGGATTTAATTTGTTTCATATGTAATCAATCACACTTAACATTATGTAAATTATGACAGCTCGATACCAGAAGTATATATTGTTCATCATTAAATATATTAATTTAACTTTTTTTAATATAATTATTTTATGATTATTTACAAGTTGTTAATCAAAACTTTATATCTGTTCTAAAATACTTACTTGGAAACATTTTTTCTAGTAAGCATTCATCGTCATGTCAGTAAATCTTTTTCATTATTTACTCTGCCTCAGAATATATTTACCACCGGATTTATCAACCTAAAAAATTAGTGATAATTTTAGTTCAAACATATTTTTCATAACAGAACAAATGAAAACTTTCCTGATGTGTTTATTTAATATGTTGTTTAAGATCTTTGAGAGAGTGTTTGGTTTGGGGATTCATGACATCATATTTAAGGATATATGATTATATACAATTTTGCCAATTTACATTGATTCACTAAGTATATACACCGATATAAACAATTCAGGCAAATTTTAGTAATCTGGTCTGTAATATTTTTATGATAACCTATCACAAAAATACTGTCAATATTATGTTGATTTTTCTCTACAATTCAGTTGAACAAGTTGAATTAAAATCTGATAAGTTATTGACATTGAAAATGTTGAAAAAAAATTGAATCTAGTAAAAGTAAGTAAAGTAAAGTAAGTTTATTAATATAGGTATCCTAATATACAATATATAAATAAATAAATGTTACATCTTAACAATAATAACATTTTTAGTAGAAAAATCTGCTGAGAAAGAACACAAAATAACAACGAAAAACAAAACAAACGAAAACAAATGAAATTTATATCATTTTACATATTTTATAAGTCCAAAACAAGTGAAACGGTGCAGACGTGTTAAATAAACCCCAAACTGATTTAGATATATTTTGATTTTAGGTAATCTATAAGTAATTTTTTGAAATGTATAGAACTGCAACTTATAATGTCTTTTGGAAGATTGTTGTATTCAATAAGTCCTCGGTGGAATAGTGAATTCATTGATCTCGTGTAGTTTGTTCTGGTCACATAAAAATTCATGTTTCCCCTTGTAGGATAATCATGAATTTCATTTTGATAAATGATGAATTGATCGAAGTAGGTAGGAAGTTTTCCTGCTATTATTTTGAAAATAAAAATCATAGAATAATAAAAAAATCTGTCCTTAACTGATAGCCGATCAAGAACCTGCAGCATACTTATTATGGGAGTGTACCTGTTACATTTCAACAGTATTCTCATTCCCCTATTTTGCAGTTTCTGTAATGATGAGATACAGTTTGAATTGAGAAGAAATAATAAGGAAGGGCAGTAATCAAAATGAGGTTTTATTATCGTATTATAAACCGTTAGAAAGGTTTGAAACGACAGATATCTGCTGATGCGTGTGAAAATAAATATTTTTTTTGTAATTTTTTTGTTTATATATTGGAAGTGTTTTTTTAGGTTCAGTGAGTTGTCTATCATAAATCCAAGATATTTAAACTCTTCGACCAATTCAATTGTTTCACCATAGATTTCTATCTATTATAAATCATAAATTTATACAGATTATTTTTTTTATTCAAGTAGGATAGTAAGTTACAATACGATTTTCAAATATAGAAGGCCGTTGTGAAAAAACATCTGGGCACTTCCCTGTATGCCCTACCCAGGTCGAATATAATAAATTTTAAACAATTACTCGGCATCCCACATGGCTGAGAACCACGTCTTATATTGAATAAGTGAGTTATACTCGGCTTGAAGTGGTTGTTTGCCCGAGGCTCACGTTTGGACTGACAACAAAGAAACTGACAGTCATGTTGATTAGAGATTTCTGGAAATGTCATTTCCATATATGTAATTTCAAATTATTGCTATTACGATGATGACTAGTACTGAATTTTCGATAACCACTTATTGGAACATGATAATATGAGGTATTAATAATTGGAAGTAATACTTGGATTAATGTTTCACGATATATTATTCTAATTGGGAACGTTGTTAGAAACAGTCTTTTAAAGTTTTTTATTCAAATCCAGGTTATAACTGAGCAGTCATACGCCTTACTTAGTAATTGGGAGGACCCAGGATCGTGATCTTTAGTCGGTTCAGAGGTTAAGGTCCTCATTGCGTAGATGAGTCACTTCCTGCAAACTCACAAAAGCGAATGCTGGGCCAGCAATCCTCCTCTGAACCCTCTCTTCCATAAGTCATCCTGTCTCACCCATCAAAAGGTTTTGTTTTTGTTTAATTTCTTTGTATCACAAGTGAAATTGTATACTAGAATATTCATTATATTTGTTGGTGGTCACTCAGTGTGTAGAATTTCTTTTTTCTACGACCTTTTACTTAGAGATTGAATTAAAGGAAAATTTGACTAATTTTCTTTATTACAATAATAATTATTATGAACAGGTATATTGCAATTTTGTAAATTGTCAAAATGTACATTTACTTTCTCTTTCTCTACAAAATTAGTGCTGCTTGTACTGTTGGTATTGACAACATAACTACGATTATTCTCAGTTGTTAAGATTTTATTGCAGACATCTATCTTTTTAGTTAGGGATTCTTCCACGTAGGCTTCTGCCACTGAGGATGATTTCCAGCCGCCGTGTTTTTTAGCGTTAGGAGATCTCCTCCACCTTCGACTAATAAAGACGCAGATGAACGCCGAGGCTGTGCCCGGTAAATTCGTTGGGATTGGGGAGTTTCAAAAATGTGGCAACTTCTGAAGGGACTTTTCCTATCTTATTTATACCAATCACTTGCCGAGTACATTTTCCTCGTTGATAATTAATAAAGAATTTATTTTCGGCATAATCCTTGGGACGAAGAGCCACGTATTTGTGATATATGTCCAAGTATTCAGTAACAGTAAATTTTCTAGAAACCTTAGTCTTCGTATCATTAACTGACGCAATAAGAACTGTTCCCAAATTTTGGATGTCATCCATTTTTAATTTATAGAGCTCATCTCTGCGCAGGGCTCCAGCTACCCCAAACAACAAAATAAGCTAAAAATTTAAAGATTAGTATTTATCGATATTTATACAAATGGACTTACTTTGGTTAATAAATATTTTTCATCGAGTGCCTCTTTGAGAAATTTTAATACGTGTTCCTTTTCCAAAACGCGTGATTTTTTAGGAATGTATCCCTCGTTTTTCCGTTTCAAGAAAGCGCGAACTTTCGGATAATCACCAATTTGTACGTTGTACTTAACACTAAGGGTGCTTTTCAACATTGAGTAGTGACTCCATAAGGTAGAAGATTTAACCTTTATTGATAATTCAGATAGGTAGGCTAATATTACCCTTTCGGAGAATGATTGGACGTTGTTTGTATTGCGCCATTGCATAAACTTTTCCAAAGTGTTTTCGTAAATTCCCAACGATTTTTGTGGCAATAACGATGAACTTGCTTCACTGGCTGCTAACGTTATATTTGGAGTAGTTGATAGGAGTACTTCAATGCTGTCCATCAAGAATTTGCGTGAAATACGCGGCTAATCGGTTTAAATCAAAATTTCGTCGTACTATTTATTAATTCAGAGGGTAATTAATTACTGCTTACGGTCTATTAACTGATGTAACTCTGAACTTCACTCTGCGGGAACTGTCATATTTGTCAATTTCTCTCGCCACCGCTACCTAGACTAGCGACCGGTGTGTGAATTTGTATTGACTCTTATGGCACCGGTGCGTGAAATAAATCCCATAAGAAAAGCATGGCACTTCACACACCGAATCGTGAAATGAAGCTTTACACATTTTTATCGATTTGTGACGTTAGTAATTCACATACGGTAGTAGAAAAAGTATAGTGTGCACCACGTGCGTGAAGACTTTTTTACGATCGTGCGGATTGTGAAACTCGCCTGCGGCTCGTTCCACAAACTTCCACACTCGCGTAAAAATGTATACTTCACGCACTAGATACACAATATACTATTTTCAACTTTTCTTTGGTATTTTAAAGATTTCTTTTCTTTTAAAGTATCTCAGTCAATATGAAAACCACAAATTTTTTTGACGAGTCAATATTTTGGGCAACAATGGCAAGATCTGCTAGGATCGAAACAGCTTACTGGTGTTCATTAATTTATCTAAATGCGGACTTTTAAGTTATGGCTCTCACATAACCTACAACCCGAAATATTTATTGATGATTTCAAATAATTTAATTTGTTCAAATATGATGTGATACAGTGTTGAATAGGTGTCTTCAATAAGCATAATCTACAAAGTTAAGTTCACTAGTTCAGATCCGATATATGTTACCACTATTCAATTTCATATGCAAACAAAGTTTGGTTCGTATTTATTTATTTTACAACATCCGTGAAAAGTTCTTTGGCTTCTTGGAGCGTGCATGGAGCTGAAAACCCTTTCTTTCGCCCCCAAACTCCCTCCAAATTAAGTTGGAGGATTGAAAAATTGTATGTAGATTTAGTTAACGCTAAGGAATTTTGGCGCCATTTTTATGTAGAGGTTTGTTGTTTTTTCGTTGTGTTTGAGAATTTGGACACGTCCACAGCTCATCCAGATTGACTTAGAAGGTTGATATTTCGTACCGGGATTGAATAAAGGAATAGTATACAGCAGTGGTTTTAACTATTTTCTCTAACCATTGTTATTTTATTTCAGGGATTTCATGCTTTTTGAAGATTTACGCAACTCCACAGCTTCTGCTGATTGTTTTGAGGGTTGAAACTCGATACGTGGATTGAGTTTATTTCAAAGATGTACACACTGTGCGGTTCATTACTGCAACTCTTATATTGGAACTTTTAAAGTTTTTGAGGATTAAAAATACAAATGATCCTTCCGACTCAATTTTCTAGTGCACAATACCTACTCTTTAAATTCAGTTGAAAGGACCATCTGTATTTTTGCACTATTTCTACTTTCAAAAACATTCAATATTATACGTAATCAAAAAAAAGAGTTGTCCAAATTGATAACTGGTTCAATATTGTGAAGAAGTGAAGTTGAATTATAATGTTTTATTCTTTATGGATTTACTGTGATTTTTATTCTGTGTTCAATTCTCAAGTGATGAACTATATAGTGAATTGAAAGTTTTAGACCCCAGACAATTGTATACTAAATCTGTTATTCATTTTACTAGTGTAAACAAATCTAAACTGGTCTATTTGACGTCAGGCCATAACACTAGACAAATTTCACACCTGTGTGTTCGACTTCATAAAATTGTAAAGAGCAATGTAAGAAAAAGTCTACTCTACATGGTTCCAACTATATACAACATGATACCAACATGTCTTAAACAGAATCAAAGCTACCACTCTCTGAAGCGGAATTCACAAAACTGGATACTGAAATGTGGAAGACGTGTTATTCATAAAATATATTAAAACAATGGTTAAAAATAACAATTTACACTCTTATTATAAGAAATAACGCTTGACGCACGTTTCGGTGGAACTTCACCTTCTTCAGATGCTAATGGCAAACTAACTATGATTTTCTGTTATATCGAAAACAAGAAATGACAAATTATGTAGAAGGGGTAAATACAAAGATGATTACAAATAATTATTAGAAAAGGAAAAACCAATTCTGAACTGCTAGTCAGGTAGTTCGGTAATTTTGAAAAGATTAAGAAGGGGGCTTGAAGAATGATCGATTTGGCTATTCAATAGGAGACCGGAATGCTTGTATTTATTTATCTGTAATGATTCTAAAAAATTAAGTTTAATTCCTTTACTTTCAGTATTTAATATTTTAAAATCGAAATTGAATGTGTGATTTTCTTGGATTAAATGGTTTGCATAATGTGAATCCGACTTCTGATTAACAAAGCTACGTTTGTGTTCTGAAATTCTAGTTTGAAAACTTCTGAAAGTTCTACCAATGTAAAACTTATCACAATCGCCACAATAAATTTTATAAACTCCAGATTTATTATCTTTATGAACTTTCGATTTATTATTTTTTATATGATTTCCTAAATTATTACCGGTACGATAAGCAATGTTGATGTTGTGCTTAGATAAGAGAGATTTAAGTTTTTTACTTGAATTTCCGATGAAAGTGAGGCTGTTGTATTTGATATTATTTTTAGTAATTTATGTATAAGTTTTTCTTATAATAAAAGTGTAAATTGTTATTTTTAACCATTGTTTTAATATGTTTATTAATTTACACCAAGTATCGGCCCAATCAATCCAAAATTCATAAAATATTTTTAATTAATGTTTCTATGTAATTGCATTGTCTCTTATTGTTGATTCGATTCATTTGTAACTTTATTTAATCAGAAATTCAATTGATTTGATCACAGAACTCATACTCAAGTTCCTTGAAGAACTTACATGAGCCGAATAGTATTTATTTGTAGCAATTGATATAATTGAGTTGAAATTACGTATTGTATTCATTCATTAGTCATTGGTTTTTTTTTTGGTGTATTATATTTTCTTGAAAATCTTATTTCTGTTAATGTAATCGATTCTGTAGATGATTATTGATTGAATAAATTATTATTATTATTATTATTAATTAAATATGCCCGACAACATGTTTCTTTTTTTAATTATTCTATTTAATTTTCAATGGATGAACCCACCTTCTATATATGTATAATATACTTTACATATCATAAATATATATTGTTCATTAAAATTCATTTTTCCTTATTTCCTCATTCATTTCGTTGTTTATAAGCAAAGTTTTATACTAGTTATTTTTACTTGTTCATTAAAATAGAATTTCAACCTCGGTTTAGTGAAAAACAAAAATATAATCTGATCATTTCACGAGATCATTGATCCGTAAGCTGGAAAGTTCGGTAGGTACGCTAATTTCGTGTGGAAATATATGAAACGTTTATTGATCTCGAACACACGGTTCTGTGAGTTATGCAAATTTTTATGAATATTAAGGTGTTGAATTAGTTTGGAGAACGTTGCACGTACGATATTATTATGTCATAATCGTTTATCTTCTCTCCATTAAGTATTCATATTCTGTCAATGAAAAACAAATGAGGCTTCTTATGAAATAACCATGAGCGTTGTGTGCTCTTCTGGGACTATCGAATAATAGATATTTATTTTATTAGGAGTATAAGGTATACATTATGTGACTGTGTAGGGATGTTTAAACGCCGAGCGTGGCGAGTCACATAATGTACCTTATACTCCGAATAACATACAATGTTTTATTTTCAAACGATTTGCATTTGAAATTCGGAAAATTCGTGGATATTAAAAATGTATATACTCTAATTATATCTCCTGTATATTGTTATTAACGTAACAAGGCCGATATGTAGCAAATAACGGATGAGGTTGGATATTGTAATCCGAGGCGCAGCCGAGGATTATAACTAACTGAATCCGTTATTTGCGTATCGGCCGTGTGTCGTTAAACATTTTTCGTAATCCCGATGAAAGATTATATTTTGATTCCGAAGAAAGAAAAAACCCCGTACCTCGCAATTCTAAAGAAAAATCCCAACGTCGTGCACTCTGTTGTCATGGAACATTTTGACAGTTTTATAAACAACGTCAGTTTTTTGTGTTCTCAAGTTCGCTTTAACGACGACCATGGATGAAATTGAAGAACAAAATCAAATTCCTTTAGAAATATTGGGAGAATCATGTGCAGTGCAGCGAGTGTTGATTAACTGCCGAAAATAACTCAAGAGCGATATCAAAAAGAATATGAAAATTTTGAAATGTGGCGTAAAAGCAAGGTGGTTAATGAAGATGTATGTGTTTATAAAACTGTCAATCTGTTCCATGACAACAGAGTGCACGACGTTGGGATTTTTCTTTAGAATTGCGAGGTACGGAATTTTTTCTTTCTTCGGAATCAAAATATAATCTTTCAATGGGATTACGAAAAGTCTTTAACGACACACGGCCGATACGCAATATCGGCCTTGTTACGTTATAGTTATTAACGTAACAAGGCCGATATGTAGCAAATAACGGATGAGGTTGGATATTGTTATAAGGATAAGTTATTGTTATAAGGATATGTTAGTTATAATCCTCGGCTGCGCCTCGGATTATAACTAACCGAATCCGTTATTTGCGTATCGGCCGTGTGTCGTTAAAAATTTTTCGTAATCCCGTTGATAGATTATAAAGTCTTTAACGACACACGGCCGATACGCAATATCGGCCTTGTTACGTTATAGTTATTAACGTAACAAGGCCGATATGTAGCAAATAACGGATGAGGTTGGATATTGTTATAAGGATAAGTTATTGTTATAAGGATATGTTAGTTATAATCCTCGGCTGCGCCTCGGATTATAACTAACCGAATCCGTTATTTGCGTATCGGCCGTGTGTCGTTAAAAATTTTTCGTAATCCCGTTGAAAGATTATATTTTGATTCCGAAGAAAGAAAAACCCCGTACCTCGCAATTCTAAAGAAAAATCCCAACGTCGTGCACTCTGTTGTCATGGAACAGTTTGACAGTTTCATAAACAACGTCATTTTTTTGTGTTCTCAAGTTCGCTTTAACGACGACCATGGATGAAATTGATGAAATTGAAGAACAAAATCAAATTCCTTTAGAAATATTAGGATAATCATGTGCAGTGCAGCGAGTGTTGATTAACTGCCGGAAATAACTCAGGAGCGATATCAAAAAGAATATGAAAATTTTGAAATGTGGCGTAAAAGCAAGAATGTAAAGGTGGTTAATGAAGATGTATTATTAGCCTATGCGAAATGAAAATCAGAGGTTTATTCTCCCAACTCGATGTGGACCAAGATTTCAATGTTGTTATTGTAAGCAGAATGATGTTTTGAAATAAATATTTGAACAAGTGATTTCTTAACGGCCGCCGGCCGTTATAAAATTATAACGGCCGGCGGCCGTTAACACTGACTTTTCAATTGTCATCTGAATACCGTTAAATCAAAATAACAGTATGGGATTACGAAAACAAATTAACGATCGACAAATAATTTGGCTTGAATCCATGGCAATTGTAAATAATGTTAGTGAATTAAATAAAATGACATCGATAATTTCATTTCTCGAGAAATATAGAGCCGTATTCAATTGTGCTAAGATATTGTAATATGGCTGATGAATCTAGTACACCATCCACGCTACCAAGAGTTGCAGCAGCAGCAAAATTAGCAGTGCAGCAGCTATTACCTACAAGATCCGCGGCCGTTTACGAAGCGTCGTTTCAAAGAGTTCTGAATTATTGCCAGCGAGAAAATATAAAGAAATATTCCGAAAATGCTTTATCCGATTATTTCATTGAATTGAAAGATCTTCATAAAATGAAGAGTTCTTCACTATGGAGCCACCATTCAATGATCAGGTCCTTGCTACATATCAGGGAAAAGATTGATATTTCGAAATTCCTCGACCTCCAGGGGTTTTTGAAAAAGTATCAGAGGGAGAACTACCATCTGGAAAAGTCGGCAGTTTTAACAAAGGACCAGTTTGTTAGACAACAATACAAGTTCAGAATCCGATAGAAGTGAGATTTCACGTAGTGTCATTTTACATAACTGTACAGTAAATTTTAACTTTAAATAAAGTAATGTTCGTAAAAAATGGGTTACTTTATGTTTTATTTCAGATATATAAATATGATAAAAAAGATATGTGACATTATATAAGATACCTGCATTTCGAAAATAAGCCAATAAATTAAATTAAAGTTGAGCGGCGTATAAGTGTTATACTCCGCCGGAGTATAACACTCACACGCCGCTTGAGCTAAAAGTCATAAAAGTGACACTTATACCTGCTCCAAACAAACAGCAAAATGACTATTATCTGACGTTTGAAAATAATAGAATTTATGAAAAATCTTTGTGTCATTTTGACTTATCTACAAAAAGGACAGTCCTTGATCAAATTTTCTAAAAGTTATTAAACATTAACACATAATTTCATACTTTGGAATTGCGTCACATTTTTTTGGGTTATATTTCTTTTCGTCTTATGAATATAAGTAGAAAGGTATTTTTGAAAATGAAATGAAGATCTATGATGAAATCATTGAACTAGTTTATTAAAAATTTCAAAATAAATCAGTTTATCGTTGTACTTTGCAAGTAAGTATTCCGAATTATCTTTCAACAAATTATAGTCTCTTGAAACTCACTAATTGTTGCATTTCTTGGGATATTCCGTGGAGGAGAGGTATAGTGCACCGCCTTCGGTACGGAGCTGGTGGGTTAGATACCCACCATCCCTTTGGGTGTTGAATGCGTTTATGACTTTCAACGGCTACAAATATTATTGTATGAAAGATGATCCAAGTCCAATAACCGCCGAAACAGGTGCTAAATAATAAGTCAATAGAAAAAACTTGCATTGTTATATAATTTCAATTTTAGTGTCTAAACAAAAAACTAGTTACTTTTTAAACCAAGTGCTCAATGCTTATGCCATTTCAAAATTGAGTACTTGATATATAATTTTCATAATTTTATTTCCAGGCACTATTAAAATAACCGTGATATACCTCTTGATAGTTACTTTCCTCTACGCAAGTCTTTTTTTTTGAGTTATTGAGAGATGGAGAAATCTGAAATATGAATATATATATATATATATATATATATATATATATATATATATATATATATATATATATTTATATATATATATATATATATGATGGTGATATTTACATACAACCTCGTTAATTAGTCCTGAGGAAGGATATAAATCATTATCCGAAATATATTAGACATGATTGACAAATTGGTTATGTATTCACATTAGTTGGCCTCTTTTAAATTTTGCCGAGAACTCACATTTTTCTAAATTTAATTTACACTCCATTTTCATATTATATATATATATATATATATATATATATATATATATATATATATATATATATATAATATGAAAATGGAGTGTAAATTAAATTTAGAAAAATGTGAGTTCTCGGCAAAATTTAAAAGAGGCCAACTAATGTGAATACATAACCAATTTGTCAATCATGTCTATATTTCGGATAATGATTTATATCCTTCCTCAGGACTAATTAACGAGGTTGTATGTAAATATCACCATCATAGGAATTACATAATTGAGTTAGAAATCAAAAATTGTAAATACCATACTAAACCGGTCCGATAGTGTTAAGTCGCTAAAGTTTTGAAAAAGCCACGAATTTCGTGGCGAAACGTCAACTTTTTAATAAAATCGAGTTTTTTTAAGATTCACCATTCCTGATATTGCTAAAAATGATAAAAATATATATATATATATATATATATATATATATATATATATATATATATATATGAATCAGTAAATAGATTAATCTCCTTCAATATTGACGTTGAATTAGAAAACAGTATAAAATATATATAAATATATATATATATATATATATATATATATATTAGTTATTTATGTACCAAGTGCGTTATATACATCATTTCGCCCGGAGGGAAATATTTGGCCCGAGGTATGAATGTTGCCCAATGGGCGTAAGGATCTAGTAACGCACGTGGTGCATACAAGATTTTATTTTGCACGAAGCAATTATTTTATTATAATGAAAAAGCGATTTTAAAATCGGTTCATTGCTCCTATCCATCTTCCTTCTCATAGTAGGCATGTCATTTGTTGATATTTTGACGTTTGTGAATATTTCTGTCATCATATTCAGTGAATGTCATAGCTGCTTTTTTTGTGTAGTTTTATAGAAATAATGGAAATAAAAATGAGTTTACCCAAGAATATCATAGTAAATGCAGCCAAAGCTGCGAATAATTCATAGCCGGAGAAATCCAGAGTCTGAAGTATTTAATCAATGGAAGTTGCTTCATTTCTACTCGTACAATTAGCGGGCGTTATGATTCATAATTCCCGCAAATGCGGGCGTTATGGCCTATGGCCTAATGAGTGTTTTTATAGCAACCGTATCCAAGGTGAAATAAAGATAAACATATAATATACAAGTGAAAAATAAATTTAAAAAAAAAATATATATATATATATATATATATATATTACCTATATATATATAACAAAAATATATATATATATAAACCTCTAGATATCCAAGCTCTCTACTCTATACTGAAGCACAAATATTGGATGTTAGACAGCTGTATGTTATTCAGATAGGATGTCAGCAATATAAGGATCAAAATGGACTTACTACTCAGAACCACAGATACACGACCAGATGGAGGAATAGATATTGTACATCAGTAGCATCTAAAACAATAGGTCAAAAAAGCTACTCCTATTTGGCACCGAGATTATTCAATCATCTACCACAAAGAATAATCGATGAAATTTCTTTGAAGAGCTTTAAATTCCAACTCTCCAAATTTGTGAAAGAGACGGACAGAGCAAGAATGCGCAGAATGATAGAAGGTTGAATCATTGATAGTGAAGTGCAATAAAAATTTTAAAAAAAATATCTTCAATGTTTTAACTCATTTCCGGCCGTATGTCTTCAGGTGAAATTACTTTATACTTTAACTAAGTCATAATATTGTTGTGCAATAACCTTATCTAAATTTTGTGCTTTTGTTCTAACTTTGCAATTCTGGACTACATATTTTACACTTCACGTACTTTGTCATATTTCAGTGTTATATACTATTGTTCTGTGTTTTTGAGCTGTTGTGATGTTCAATGATATTATATTATGTTTATGTTTTTTTGTTTTGTTAAAATTGATTGTTTATCACGCACAAGCTGTGTCAACAGCTTCAGTGATTTATTCTGTTTATTCCATAGGTTTTTAAAACATGTTGTCAATTTACTGTAAATCATAACTGAATAAACGTATTTATTATTTATTATTATTATATATACTTATTCGTATATAGATACTACCATATTTGAAGAAAGCAGTTATTTGATTCTTTATCAAGTATGCCACTTGAAAAGTTTTCAAGAAAATATTATGACCTCATACGGCATAATCTTATAGAGTCAGGTCTTGTATGCGAGCTGTCCACTTTATAGTCCCGATTTCCAACTTACGATTCCTCATTATGGTATTGAGAAATCTCACACAAATAGAATGACGTTAAGCTTGAGCACCGTATTGCCTGAAATGTTTGAAATCCTATCTCATAGCATAGAGATATGTACATAATTGAATTGCAAATGAGATATTCTTGTCCATAGTGAAATTTGCTGAGCAGGACCGCATTTTAAATATAATGTAGGTTATAGGGTATTTCATCGTTGAATAATCGAAAAAATTTTGTTCTTTGTTTTGTTTCAAAGCTATATTGAAATAATTTTATGGGTGATAGATAGGTTGAACTACTTTGAGGAGATTTTATGTTTTCAAGTAATTCTACATATTATATGAACTGTATAAATATAAATATAAATATATATATATATATATATATATATATATATATATATATATATATATATATATTATATATATATATATTATATATATATATATATATATAAATATTAATATATATAATATATATATATATATATATAGTATAGTAGATTAGTTTTATTTCTTGAACCAAAAGTTATATATTTATTTTTGGTATTCTTCTTGGAAAAGTAGAGGTTCATATAATATTAAACGTCACATTACATGTTCTTTAATAAATCATCCACACGTTGCGGTCATGGTTTTGGGCTTTATCAATGGAAACTCTAACAGTCAGCAAACAGGTATTTTGTTCCAAAACAATGTTACATATAAACAGTGATATACATAAAAGTAAAAATTCGAAATAACGTACAACAATTATGACAGATCCAGATTCAATGATTGAATTGAATCTGGATCTGTCATAATTGTTGTACGTTATTTCGAATTTTTACTTTTATGTATATCACTGTTAAAATGTAACATTGTTTTGGAACAAAATACCTGTTTGCTGACTGTTAGAGTTTCCATTGATAAAGCCCAAAACCATGGCCGAAACGTTTGGATGATTTATTAAAGAACATGTAATGTGATGTTTAATATTATAGGAACCTTATTTCCAAGAAAATACCAAAAATTATATATATATATATATATATATATATATATAATTATATTTTTCAACACGAAGAAACTATTTTTAAAAATAACGATTTTATTCAGAACGATGTTTACAGGTTGAGAGTTCAAATCAAACTTACATTTTTATTATTCTAATTGTGCTCTCTAGCTAAAAAGGATGAATAAGCATTTCATATATATTATGCGCAGCGTCTACAACTACAATTCAGCATTTTAAAATGGGAGATACAGGCTGTCTCTCATATAACTCTTCCCCTCTTTGGGAAAGTTCGTTATTCCTCTTAATGAGGTGACGAATCTTAGTATAAAGTTTATATAAAAGAAAAATTACAATTACAAATGACAATAAACAAAACAAAAATGGTAACTATGCTAAGAGTTGTGGGATGTGGATCCCACTGGTAATGTCCTCTAATTTTGGTAGCTTCTTCTTCTTTAATTCATTGATATGTCGGTAGTATAAGTCAATTCGTTTCCAACGGGATGAGGTCGACTTGGGCGTATTTATGAAGAACTCTAATGGGTATATCTTCTTGAAACCATTAGATACTTCCATCTTCGATTTGAAATAGGTCCTTTTGAGGGTAGATTGGTATACGGCTACATTGATCCTTAAGTGTAGCTAGTACATGTGTAAGGCATTCTGGTGGTTTGGTCATGTAATCTTTGTTTTCCAATGTAGAAGTTTTCTACTTGTTGGACTACCTCGGTACTCCATATAATTTTCTTGTGTGAGTGTTAATCCATAGGAATTGAAGGTGGGGTACACTGGTATTTTTGGAAAGGTAAGTTGTATACTTTGTACAGGTTCATATTCAATTTTTGAAAAATAGGAATAGTGATACTGAAAGAATGTTAAAATCTTTGATAAATACTCTAACGGTGCATGCTGCATAATAATCGCTGAAATGCGTAACAGGCAGCAGTTTTATTTTCAGAACTTCGTTAAACGTTGATAGCGGCAGAATATTCTCGTGTAATAAATGATATAGCACTTCCTATTTTAATTTACCTAATAGAATAGATATCTCGTGTGAATAGAGAGTTATGAATTCATTCTCAAAGCCACATTTTTGGGAGTCTCTTAATTGATTAGTTTTCTTTATTAAGAAATTGATAGTGTCGACATATTTTTGAACTGTGTATCTGAAATTATTTCGGCGAAGCGTTATTAGAAAGAGAATACGTATAGTGGTCATCTGAAAATAAGAAAACCAATGTTAGTGTTTCTTTGTTTAATTTTATTTTTATGATAAACTGTGTTGATTCCGAGGATTCTTTATTTGAATGTCGCTTATAATATTATGGGAACTTTTTTGAATGGTTTTTGAGTTTAGATTGAAAAGGAACTTTTAGGAAAGCACTGTTTGATTTTCATTTAGGTTCTTTATTTAATTGACGATTTTGATTGAGTTTATCATGTTAGTTTCATTTTTACTTTGAGCCTTATCGACTACTAAGTTTTTTTATTTGTTCCCATATTTTTCGCGATAAAGTTTTAATAAATACGACTTGATTTTTATAGTAATTAAGAGGTTTACTGTAATATGACAACTCTAACGTAGGATTTTCAAGGTTACTATGCACGGTTTCAGGTTGCGTTATTTCCTCTGTGTTATCTTGAAAATTCTTGAGAAGAATATCTAATTCTTTCGTTACTCATACCTAAGTCGTCAGCATTTATGTTGGGAAGCATAGAACTAATTTCGTCTTCTGAATTGTTTATCTCGTTTGCTCATGTAATTGGATACGCGATAAAGCGTCTGCGTTGTTCGTTGAGGCCCTTTTTATATTTAATTTCATAATTGAACTCTTCTAGTTTTTAATTTTCCATCGCATCAGGCGCGAGCTTTGGGCTCTTTTAATGAATTTAGCCAATTAATGGTTTATGGTCTGTATAAATAATAAATTTTCGTTCCGTACAAATACGGTTGAAAATGCTTAGTAGCCCAAACAATCGATAATAATTCTTTCTCGATCGTCGAGTATTTTAATTTCTTGATCAGTTAACGTTCTACTGGCGTATGCTATCGGTAAAAATCATTTAGGAACATTGCCTTGCGATAAAATCGCTCCTAAAGCATAATTTGAGGCGTCAGTCGTTAAATTGAATGTTTTTGAAAAGTCAGGAATAGTTTAGAATTGGATGATTAATTAGTAGGTTTTTTGAGGTCAGGAATGCTCTTTGTCTGTCAGGTCGATTTTCGAGTCTTTCTTCAAGTACTTAGTCATTGGTTTAGTGACTTTAGCAAATTTCGGGATAAATTTAACGATAGTAGCTTAGCATACCTAAATAAGATTTAATTTCTTTAAATGATCTAGGTAAGGGAAATATTTCAATGGCTTCTATTTTCTTGGGATTGGGTCTGATAATGCCTTTTTCTAATAATTCCGCAATTTTGTTTCTGAATTTCCGCACGGTGTTTTTCGGGGTAATCTATATATTTTTGCATGAACAGGAAATTCATCTTAGTTCTGATATGATGCTTGATTTTTGAAGTGAAATTCAAGGATTGTCCCGCTAATTGCAGGGCGTTTTCAGTATTATTGAAAATTTTAAATTAAATTGATTCTGAATTTTCATAGGTGAATGTGATAAATCTATAGGGTAAGATAATTTTCTAGAATCACTTTTTGAAAATATATGGGTATTCTACAATTTTCACCTATTAATAAATTATTCTGTAAGTCAATAGTAAATTATTTTTTCTTAAAATTCAAAGCCTACAATTACCATCATACTGAGTATGGAATTTGTAAATTACGAAATGGAAATTCTTTTTTTCAAAACCAAAGGAATCCACGGGAAATAAAACTTTTTCATGACTCTTATCGTGTCGTGAGGTGAAATTAAAA
>JARQZK010004336.1:85000-95000 GCA_030704885.1 Cynegetis impunctata
TAAACCCTTTATTTTTAAATACAACAGCAGCTAAATTCAACTTTACTTATGTTAAAATTAATAAAAAAAGAAAGAATTTATCTTCTAACCATGTGTAGTATTTAACCCCTCGAATGTATGTTGTACTTTAGCATTGAGTCCATCAGCTGAGACTTCATGCTTCAAGCAGTTATAAAATCTTTTAACGTGACACAGTGCTCTCGTCCCAGCCTAACTCATGCGTGTGTTTGAAAGATGTTAACTTGATATATGGTTAATGTCTAACACTTATGTCCCAGTAATGTTGATTTAGGTAGCTGCATGAGCAAGAAAATTGAAATCCTGGCTGGAGATCGACTTGGCAAAATAACTTCATAAGTGGCGAATTATCAGTTAATTGGACTGAGTGACCGTGCAGGAAATGAAGAGAAATTTATGGTTATAGGGTGTTATTATGTTATAACTAATACCAGAAATAAACTCAATTGAAGTGATGCTCAAACAGTATAAAATTCATTTATCTAGCAATAAATTATTTCAACGTATATAAATAAGTATGTTTTATGTACATACTCGATCTATAACGGATAATGTTTGAATACAGTAGATTTTACATAAACGAGCGGAGAGAATAGAAGTTGTAACAACCATCGAAGAATATTATATATCAGTGGCGTATATATAATATATATATATAATTATTCTGCCAAATATATATATATATATCAATATATATATATATATATATATATATCTATATATATATATATATATATATATATATATATATATATATATATATATATATATATATATATTTAAATGATAATTATTAGCAATAACAGGCTTGGTGAATCTCAAAAGACTCGATTTTATTAAAGAGTTTATGTTTCGCAACGACATTCGTGGCTTTTTCAAAACTTTTGAAATATTGAAATTTCTTGGACATTCATTGATTTGAAAAAATTTGAATAGTTAAAAAAGACTAATATGTTTCATCAAACTTTTTCGGCTGTGGCCGTTCTCTGTTATTTATTACGTGCTATTCAGTTCAATATTAACATCAAATCTGTTATTATTAGATGGTAAGGAAAACCACAGAAATCTTTAACCACGTAATGTTCGAAATAGGTTCAAATTATTTTTATTTTGAAAAGTCAAAGAATAGGGTACTATTTATATTTTTCCAAAAAATTTTTATTATGGCTGTGGCCGTCTTCAGTTACTAATTACGTGCTATTTAGTCCAATATCAACAGTCATGTCTGTTGATATTAGATAGAAAGTGAATCACAGAAACCTTCACCCACGTAATGTTCAAAATAGGTTTAAAATATTTGATTGTTGGATTTGTCTTTAAAAAGACATTACTTATAATTTTGGAGATCACATGTTCTAAATTATACCCTTTTTTAGAAAAATTGAAAATTCTAGATGTCTAGATTTTGTCGAAGAAGATGAGTTGTTATGGTTAGAGTTTGTTTGTTAAATCATTGTGTCTTGATTTACGTTGTTTCTTAGGAAAATTAAAGAATTAAATCTGCCTATATTGAACCTGAATGTTTTATATCTGTTCTATCATTTATGACTTTATTTGAATTTTTTTGAATATGTAACATTTCTAAAATTTTTCTGCGTTTTCGATCCTTCTCTATTTCTAAAATTTTTGTGTTATTAAAGTTGAAACTATGATTCTCATTATTTTTATGTTTGACCAGTACTGTGGTTTGTATTTCGGTATATTTGTGTGCTTTTAATCTTTCTTCTAAATTTTGAAAAGTTTGTCCTATATATGATTTATTACAATTATTACAGGGTATACTATAAACAACATGAGATTTTTGCAGAAGAGGTGTTTCAGTTTTTAATTTAGAATATATTTCTTTTATTTGATTTTGCGCAGTGTGGGCTACTTCAATATCGTGTGGATTTAAAATATGTGATATTTTATTACTTAAATGAGGAGTATATTGAAGAGAAATATATTTCCTGTTAATATTTTCTTTGTCTGAAGAATGCAGAGAAATTTTAGAAATGTTACATTTCAAAAAAATTTTAATAAATTCATAAATGATAGAACAGATTTGAAACATTGAAATTCAATATACGCAAATTTAATCCTTTAATTTTTCTAAGAAACAACGTAAATCAAGACAAAATAATTCAACAAACAAACTCTAACCATAACAACTCATCTTCTTCGACAAAATCTAGACATTTAGAATTTTCAGTTTTTCTAAAAAAGGGTATAATTTAGAACATGAGATCTCCAAAATTAGAAGTAATGCCTTTTTAAAGACAAATCCAACAATCAAGTATTTTAAAACTATTTTGTACATTACGTGGGTGAAGGTTTCTGTGGTTCCCTTTCCATTTAATATCAACAGACATGACTGCTGATATTGGACTAAATAGCACGTAATTAGAAACTGAAGACGGCAACAGCCGTAATAAAAAAATTTTGAAAAAAAGATAAATAGTACCCTATTCTTTGACTTTTCAAAATCAAAATAATTTGAACCTATATCGAACATTACGTGGGTAAAGGTTTATGTTGTTTCCCTTACCATCTACTAATAACAGATTTGTTATTAGTAGATGGTAATATTGGACTGAATAACACGTAATAAATAACAGAGAATGGCCACAGCCGAAAAATTTGATGAAACATAGTAGTCTTTTTTAACTATTCATATTTTTTCAAATCAATAAATGTCCAAGACATTTCAATATTTCAAAAGTTTTGAAAAAGCCACGAATGTCGTGGCGAAACGTAAACTTTTTAATAAAATCGAGTTTTTTGAGATTCACGAAGCCTGTTATAGAATAAAATAAAGGAAACATGTTGTTAAACTGAGAATGAGAATATTTATTAAGGCTCTCGTTGAGACAGTCAGGTAACAATCATAACGTAAAATATAGAATCTTCATAGGGATTATTACTGATAAAGCTTCAAAAAGGAACTATTTATTCATATTCAAGGGTCTCCTAGCACACAGAAAAAACTACATGTACTTTTTTTTTTATCTAAAGGGACCTACATTTTCACGCCGGTTCCGAACGGCTAATGGGGTTGTCATTACCCAACAGTTAAACATATTTAGAACCACTTAATTTCATAGGACATACACAATACCCAAGAGCCATGTGGGACTCGAACCCACAAAGCTCGGTTTACAAGCGATACACCCTACCGCAGGGCTACCGAGGCCTCCACGTTTACTTTCTTATAAAACTGAAACTTTCATATTTTGGTGAGTAATCAGTGACTCAAGTAATAATACGTCACAATATAAAAGTGAAAGTCTTTCAATTTTTTTCATTAAACTAAATTTAAAGAAGGTCGCACATGTAGCTAGATACAATTTGACCATATCATATGACAGCAAAATAGCTTTCAGCGTCACATGTGAAGTCAACTAGTACTTCTGCTGAAGAAGTTCTTTGCAGGGTAAGCTGGGATGGAATTTGGAAGTACACAATTGTTTATTTTTATAGCACAATCATCTTGCTGTACAACAGTGCTTGCAACGGCACTTTTTAAATCCTTGGTGTGTTTCAGTAGATTGTAGGTTTGCAAGTGGAAGTAGTGAAATTTAAGTACTTCGTACATCCTCTACAACTAGAAGAACTCTCAGACAAACATCGGAGTGATATCAAAAATACAATTTATTTCGTTCTTGGTACCAATTTGATAAAGCTCATCATCAATTTAAGCCAAGACTACGACAAAAAACAGGCAACTTTGTTTCATTAAATTTTTTCCGGTTATGGCCGTCTTCAGTTACTAATATCCTAAATATTATCGTTTAATGCCGAATTTTTTAAAATTGATACATTCAAAGATACTTCGAATAACGTTTCTATAACCAAGGAATTTGTGTGACCTTTTCATTATTGTTTCAATTTTAGGGAAATTATAATTAATTACTTGACCCCTCTTCAAATGTCCTCAGGCATTGACGGCCTCTGAACTGGGGACTTCACGACGCCACTTAATCAGAGTTCTCTTCTTCATTGAATATCAGGCTGAGAAGGGTTGTTTGTGAGTTAAATTACTATGCACGTGGGGCAAAGTTTACTTTAATTAACGTAACAAGTTTCTTTGAATTTTTGTCTACTGAAACGAACATTATAGAATTTTTTCAGTAGGTATTTATACAAAATGTAATAGCAACATATACTGTTTTTGATTTTTTTAAAAACTATTACCCATTTATTTTCAGATAATTGAAACTTTGTGTTTGCAATATTTATTATTATATTATATATCGATTTTCATAAACATCATTTTGGTCACGAGTTTCTTTAAATTTTTGTCTAAAATTTAATTTGTATAATGCAATATATATTTGTTCTTTATTACTATTACATACCTATTTATTTTCAGATAACTAAAACTTTATATTTTCAATATTTATTTAATGAATATTAAAATATATAAAGTATTTATAAAACAAAATCTGCATTATACTTTTTCTACGACCTGAGAAATAAATAAAAAAACAACTTATTTTATCAAACGTTAATTTGAATGTACAAAATCAATTGGTGTTTTACTTTGGTAAGAGTAAGGACAAACTAGGTTTATTTTGACAAATATAAAGGGATACATTTTCGTCCAAATTTTAGGTGTGAAGTTATGTTACTAATCAGGCTAAATAAATAGTACTAGAAGTGTTTGTACAATTGGTTTTGTTGTTATTGTTGTTCCCGCTTAGGTCTGTCTTGAATGGATTTCAGAGCAAATATTCCAAATGTATTTATACCAGCATGTTTTTGGTTCATTTTCCTCTTTGATAGTTGAGGAAGAACCATCTAACATTTTGAGTCAAACTCTCCATATATTTCTTACAAATGTGATAAAAATTACAGGAAATTGAAAAATGTTTCTGCGTTTCGACTTTTGTGTCCGGAATTTTCATTAAAAATGCCGTATTACAGTCTTCATAATTGAAAACTTCGAGTTTCATGAATTTTTTTCGGAGGCATGTTTCCATTATTCCGAAGATTATTCCCTATGATGCCTTAAATAGAATATTTTTGACCTGGTGAAAAAAATATAAAATGTTTAACTTGTTGATCTCTAGATTTTTTTCGAGAGATCCAAGTTACGATAACATTCATGAAATTGGAGAAAATGGAACAGTCAAAAAACAAATGAATATTTTCATTCAATTTTTTACTGCTATGGCCTGCAGTTGATAGATACGTACTAATTTCAGTCTAATATCAGCAGTCAGGTTTGCGAATATTAATGTTCATAAGGAAAACTAAAGAAACGCTTGCCAACGTAATATACTGAATAGGTACTTAGTTATTTGCCTTATAGATTCGTCTTCAAAAAGACACTATTACACCTTTTTTATATTGGACATTTTTGAAAGTATGGAGACAATAAATCGAAATAATAATTCTAAGAGAAATAAAATGATGATTAAAAGATATCGTTCGTTAAGAAAATACTATTTTGTACAATTATAATACACGACAAATTTTCTAATGAAACTATAACTATTCTCCGCATGTTGCGTAATATATTGTTATTGTTGTTGTTTAGTTATTGTATACAGCTTCAAGAAACTCTGAACTGCTTGAAACTGTGCGGTAATAATATCATAACTCTTTGAAATCTGCCTTCCGGGAATTATTCAATTCGGCTTCACGCAAAGATGTGGGGTTATTTCTGGAACTATGTGTGCAGCGGAAAATCCAATTCGATCTGTGATATTAACATTCTATTCCTGTAGTTTACGACTGCGTCAGCTGCAATCAATTATCGATCTAGTAGCAATGATGAAAATATATAAATATAGGCTTTAGAATAATATCCAGATTAAAGAAAAAAAATATTTAATGTCGATCTAGTAGCAATGATGAAAAAATATTTAATATAGGTATTATAATAGTATATCGACTCAGGAAAAAAATATAAAGTATGTCAGTTTTGTAGCCATAATGATAAAAAAAATAAACATAGGCTTTATAATAATATTCAGATTCAAGAAAAAATATATTTAATATCGATTTAGTAGCAATGATGAAAAAAATTGAATATAGGCTTTATAATAATATATAGATTCAAGAAAAAAATATATAATATATCGATTTTGTAGCCATGATGATAAAAAAATGAATATAGGCTTCATAATAATATCAAGACTCAAGAAAAAAATATATTTAATATCGATTTAGTAGCAATGATGAAAAAAATTGAATATAGGCTTTATAATAGTATATAAATTCAAGAAAAAAATATATAATATATCGATTTTGCAGCCATGATGATAAAAAAATAAATATAGGCTTCATAATAATATCCAGATTCAAGAAAAAAATATATTTAATATCGATTTAGTAGCAATGATGAAAAAAATTGACTATAGGCTTTATAATAGTATATAGATTCAAGAAAAAAATATATAGTATATCGGTTTTGTAGCCATGATGATAAAAAGATAATCATAGGCTTTACAATAATATTCATATTCAAGATAAAAAAATATTTAATTTCGATTTAGTAGCAATGATGAAAAAAATTTAAATATAGGATTTATAATAATATATAGAATGAAGAAAATAAAAATTTGCCTATCTATTTAGTAGCAATGATGAAAGAAAACGCTATCGCAGCGAGCTGCATTAGAAAAGCAGTTTTTCAAAACGTAACCAGTTTGAAAAATTCATTCATTCAATTATGATTTTTGTTTCAAATCCAAAAAACAAAAATAGCGCTCTCTATCGTGTAAACAATATTTATTTCGTCCTCCGATGGGTCAACCTTCAACCAACTTATATCGAAATAAATACCATCCAAGATAACATACGAAACTAGCTACATACAAAGTTTCAATATTATGGTACCAAAATTGTGCCTTCTATCGTGTAAACAAGATTTATTTCCTCTCCTGGGGGGTTAACCCCCCAAGCAATTCGTACCAAAACCAATCCCATCCAATATGTCATACGAAACTACCTATTCACAAACTTTCAATCCTATTCCTCCAAAATTACACCATTTATCATGTAAACATGATTTATTTCTTCCCCCAGTGGGTCAACCCCCCCACCAATTTGAACCAAAACCAATACCATCCATGATATCTTTCGAAAATACCTACTTACAACATTTCAACTCTATTACTCCAAAGTTGCGACCTTTATCGTGTAAACAAGATTTATTTCCTACCCCGGGGGGTCAACCCCCAACCAATTCAAACCAATTCAAGATATCATACAAAACTACCTAGTTAAAAATTTTCAACCCTACTGCTACAAAACTGCGTCTTTTATGGTGAGAAATAGATTTGTTTTCCCCTCAGGGGGGTCAACCCCCCAAAACCAATCCCCTCCAAGATATCATACGAAACTACCTATTTACAAACTTTCAACCCTATTGGTTCAAAAATGCGCTCTTTATCATGTAAACAACGCCAAAATCCATAAGCTTATACATACGTACATATGAATATATATATATATATATATATATATATATATATATATATATATATATATATATATATACAAATATATATATATATATATATATATATACATATATGTATATATATATATATATATAATATAATAATAATAATAATAATAATAATATATTTATCCTTTCACACATTACATAAATGTATAGGACACGTCACATACTAAATAAACATATTATCCTAACAAGTAACAAATTAAATATTAGGAGAAAGACTAACAGAATTCCACTGAAAAATATTCTTTTAAGCTGTAAAAGCAGTGTTTAAACAGAATCTTCTTAATTTCCTTCTTGAAACATAATAAATCTAAAGACCTAATCCCTTGGGGGAGACGATTGTGAAGTTTGATTCCTACATAACTAATCGATAACTCAAACTTAGAGGTAGCATGCGTGGAAATACATAATGTGTCCTTATTCCGCGTATTATACTCGTGAAAACTAGTAAGTTAATTCAGATTCAATAACCTATGTCGAACAAACAAGAGACAATGTAAAATATATATATATATATATATATATATATATATATATATATATATATATATATATATATATATATATATATATATAGATAGATATATGAAACTGAGTTTTTGGTGCCAAGCATCATAAAAAGTCATGAAACGAAAAACTATCTTGGTCCTAGATCCAACTTTGCTAATCGCACCCATTTTAATAAGCAGGTTTTCAAAGTGAAAGCCTGCTAAAAACTATAAGTATTGGCTTTATAATAGTATATAGATTCAAGAGAAAAATATATTTTATTTCATACAAACCAATCATTTCTAAGACTGATTGCAATTGATTTCATAATCAGTTCATATTTTTATATTTGATAATGAAATGTTCATTTTAATAACTTTTAAATACAATTGTATCACTATTTCATTATTTATTTCTTTTGAATTTAATTACTCCCAATTATAAATATATTTTATTGTACCTGCTATTTTTAATACATAATATATAGCTAAAGAATCTTCTTTCCAACCTAGTGTTCCACTATACCCTGGTCTAGTTTTATCATGCAATATTTTATAAAAATTACTATCATAATCTGAAGATAATGAATTGAATTATTCAGGGAATATTTACATCATGTAATTATCGATTAGTATTAAAAATGTACACTCCATAAACATCTGTGATTTTTCAAAGAATATTTTTCCACTAACACATGTGCACATGATGCCAAAAGTCTGGAACGCATGCGAGAGACAGATTAATTATACTGTTTTGAAATTTTCGGAGAAATTTCTCATTGCGTGCCGTGTCACTTCTCTAATTTACCTGTATTTTTATGAAAATCCTGATAGACATTGCCAAATTTCTCAAAGCCAAAGACCACGTACTAGTATATTGTAATTGACTAGAATCAAAAATAACACTGACGCAAACGTTAATATGTTTCAATTAGACTGTTCGTCTTTTCAGAATAAATACGTAAATAGAGTATTCATGAACTGAAATATCTAATTCATTTTCAAGAATTTGTTCATCTATGAAAATGTTAGTATATATATATATATATATATATATATATATATATATATATATATATATATATATATATATATATATATATATACTAACATTTTCATAGGTGTTTCCAAATAAGTACGAAAGTTTTTAGTTGTCGAAAATGAAAGAGGGTCCTTTATGTAAACACATGCTCTAAGATAAGATCTGTCTTTGAAAAGTTATACGCTTGATATTGTTGGGATCTTTTGTAGGGGTGAAACGTGAATATATATATATATATATATATATATATATATATATATATATATATATATATATATATATATATATATATATATATATATATATATATATATATATATATATATATATATATATATATATATTATAGTTATAACGCGTTTTCTTTAGATGAAACGAGTTTTTATTAATTGCCTTTGTTAAAACTAAAATTGCCTAGTTATATCTAGAATATACTACTTTATATATGTCACTTTTAGATAAAACTAGTTCTAACATTGAACCATAGATAAACCTTGTAATAAAGAAACTTGCTATGGATTGGAAATATAGATTGTTTATTAAAATAGTTATTAATAATTTTTTGTTGAATTCTAACATAAATAATCACGTTACTTGAAGGAACATTGTTAAAGAACATCAACGTTAACAATAATGCCATAGCGACAATACTAATTTCAAGTAATTAAAATAAACAAGTGAATAAAAGTCACGAACAGCTTAATAAAAACAAACATAAATTAAATGAAGTAAGTTTACCTACTTATTATTAAAAGACAAACTAAACAGGCATTTTGAGTTACAAAGGTTGCTTTTTTTCTTACAGAGACATGATATACACCATTTTTTACATACGCAGCGTATAAATCCTTGGCCTATTCTCATGGCTGCTTCCTTAGAAACAGTTCTCAAATTGTTTTCGGTACTTCATCAACTTGTAAGAATTTTTCTTGGGATTTGTTGAATTCTGAGATTCATCCAAACATATAAGTATTTACCCAACAAACCTGCTCTATA
>JARQZK010004336.1:100000-202500 GCA_030704885.1 Cynegetis impunctata
ATAGATAGATAGATAGATAGATAGATAGATAGATAGATAGATAGATAGATAGATAGATAGATAGATAGATAGATAGATAGATAGATAGATAGATAGATAGATAGATAGATAGATAGATAGATAGATAGGATAGGATAGGATAGGATAGGATAGGATAGGATAGGATAGGATAGGATAGGATAGGATAGGATAGGATAGGATAGGATAGGATAGGATAGGATAGGATAGGATAGGATAGGATAGGATAGGATAGGATAGGATAGGATAGAATAGGATAGAATAGAATAGAATAGAATAGGATAGGATAGGATAGGATAGGATAGGATAGGATAGGATAGGATAGGATAGGATAGGATAGGATAGGATAGGATAGGATAGGATAGGATAGGATAGGATAGGATAGGATAGGATAGGATAGGATAGGATAGGATAGGATAGGATAGGATAGGATAGGATAGGATAGGATAGGATAGGATAGGATAGGATAGGATAGGATAGGATAGGATAGGATAGGATAGGATAGGATAGGATAGGATAGGATAGGATAGGATAGGATAGGATAGGATAGGATAGGATAGGATAGGATAGGATAGGATAGGATAGGATAGGATAGGATAGGATAGGATAGGATAGGATAGGATAGGATAGGATAGGATAGGAAAGATAGATATATAGATAGATAGATGAATAGACAGAAAGATAGATAGATAAAAATAATTTATATGGCAGAACAACGTTTGCCGGGTCAGATAGTATTATTAATTATTATTATAAAATAAATATACCGCAAATTTTCTGTGTGCAGAATTGGCCACTGTTCATTGCTTAGTATATTGTATAAAAAGTTGAAACCTCTAAGACTAACCTAATAATGCGTCTCGCAAGTTACACGAAAACCATTTCTGTAATAGGGTTTGTTTCGAGGTACTGAAATATCCATTAAGGAGAATGAACATTCGGCGCTGAGAAGTTCGCCAAAGTTCAGAAGGTAGGCGATAGAGATGTTGAAATCTGAGTGGAAGCGAGAAGTAATTTATGAACCTTTCAGAGGGAAGTGAAGGTTGAGGAAAAAAGAATTGCCTATTCAGAATTCGATTTCGCTCTTTTCTTCCGAAGGCCTGATTAGATTTTGGGATCAACAGGAAAATTGTAAGCAAATATTACACCCAATTTTATTACTCTCTTAGTAGGACTTTCGATTCGAATTTCACTGAAAAAATACAATTTCTCTTCCATCATTTTATACATAAATTATTCATGTATTTATTCATGGTATATTGACGTACTAATAAAAATATTATTTTCTGAAACATAAAGAATTTGGTTCAGATACTAATGAGAATAACTTCAAGTAACAATTAGAACAGATAAATGATAAAGTACAATAATTGTTAACGCTTCGAAATCTATTTGAACCATTAGTTGTTTTTAACACAGTTTTATCAGCTTTATTTGTATGTAACTATACAGTAACTAATTAAATATAGTAAGTAAAGAAACGTAACAGAAGCAGGGCTCTATTACTGATTTTATATTTTTCCTTCTTTTAGGGTTCCGTACCTAGAAAGGAAAAAACGGATCCCTTATAGGATCACTTTATTGTCCGTCCGTCCGTCTGTCTGTCTGTCAAGAACCTCTTTCTCACGAACGCGGGAAGGTATCAAGGTGGAATTTATATCAAAATCTCAGGTATACTGTAAAATCAATTTTCTGAGCCAACGCAATCAAACGATACACCCGTTTATGCCGCAAATTTTCGACACTCGCAGGGGAATCAAAACCTACAGGGTACTTCCCGTGAACTCAGAATCTTGAAATTTGGTACGAAGCAACGTCTTATAGCACAGATGATCGAAAACCGTAAATTTTTAGTTACATCATAAAATAAAAATTTTTTGTACGGAAACCTCTGTGCGCGAGTTTTGTTTTCATTTATCACAAATTATCAACCCCATAGTCAGTTTGGAGGGGCAGTGGATGAGAGCCAAACCTTAAAACACATGACGAAATATATATATATACTCCATATTAAAACGGTGGCGTTGGAGGAAAATATTTGAAAATAACCAATCGCAGTTTTAACTAATATCAACTGTATACGAAATTTCAAGAAACTAACTCAATCTGAAATAGCTGAAGAGGTGCGATAATCTTTAAAAACCACTAATAATCACGAAATATCTTCCTAAAAATGACTGCAAAAAATTTATACTGCCAAAAACTACTTCCCTACTATCAATTTGATCTACGTACGAATTTTCAATCCTCTAACTCAATTTGATGGGGGTTTGGAAGTCCTTAAAAATTCGATTTTATCTCCAAACCCTCAAAACAGCTATAGAAAGATGAATTCCGGATATGATATGCATAATTAATTTCAACATATTTTACCATGGGTATGAAGAATATTTGCCAATGCAGGATATATATATATATATATATATATATATATATATAAATATATATATATATATATATATATATATATATATATATATATATATATATATATATATATAGATATATATATATATATATGTTAAATACCGGGGTTTGATTTACACAAATAACAATAACTATTTAAACCAATTCCGTTTATTGCTCCATATGTTAACAACTTGTTCATACGTTCAAGCATACTCGATGACTTCCTTGACTTGACTCTCCTCTCCTGCGCAGTAGTTTCCTACTGCTGCATTGGTAAGGCGCATGACTGCTTGTACCACTCGTCCGTCCTGACGTAACAAATGATGGGGAGCGTAAAGGGGGTTATAGGGATACCGTTAACACGGCCATCCTACGATAAGTGCGTCCTCGCACTGCCCATCTGTAAGCACAAAGTACGAAACAGAATTTTCGTTATACCAAAATCAACCGATTTTTTTTTTTTTGGACAAAGTTGTATTGCCACTTTTGCATACTTCTCGTCATATTTGAGTTTTTATAGCGTTTTTCTTAATTATATAACAGAATATAACATTTTCTATTTATTGCCACAAATTATGTAATGTAAATTATGTAATATATTGCCATTTTGTAAAACATTCTGCTTTTTCTTAAAGCATACTGGTACTAACCTTCTTTTAAACATACGGCCCCTTTTTTTTGAGCATACTGGTACTAACCTTTTTTTCAAACAGATCATTTAATGGTTCTACTTTTTTTTTAAACCTAGTGGATTTGCCACTAACCCATTTTTTTTCCATATACTGCTTCTTTTTAAAACATACTGGTAACATACTGCCTTTTTGAAGCATACTCGATGACTTCCTTGTCTTGACTCTTTTCTCCTGCGCAGTAGTTTCCTACTGCTGCATTGGTAAGGCGCATGACTGCTTGTACCACTCGTCCGTCCTGACGTAACAAATATATATATATATATATATATATATATATATATATATATATATATATATATATATATAATATATATATATATATATATATATATATATATATATATATATATATATATATATATATATATATATATATATATATATATATATATATATAGTCCATGAACTTGTCAAATGATTTTTCAATAAACCCTCCCCTTTTATCAATCATACAATGAATGGGTGGGGTTGCTCCTATATTTGAGATTCGTTATCAATATATCCCCTGTTGATTTTCCTACCGACAGAACAGCCATTAATCAAATTATTGAGGCATCGATAATAACATCGGCGTAGAGATTGTAATCGAACGAAGTGCGTATTTGAATTATGTATGAACGTTTTTCTGTGCAAACGAAGTGTGACCCAAACACCCTTCAATTGAGCATAATAATTGAACGGCTTGTGTGAGTTGCATTTCTCGGATTGAAGTATCACCACGTTGGTTCCATATTCATGAGCACTCATTTTATGCAGAACGGCGCCTTATTTCGAGTTCGCTTGTTTGGGAGCGATGATTTATTTGATATTCGAAAAGAAGTCTATCTTGTAGGTGGATATTCAAAAAAAGAAACGCCACAGGTGTGAGCTTATCTATACAATTCGAAAGCTTAATTTATAGGTTTATAGTTAGTGGTGAAGTGAACATCAAAATTTATGTATGAATACAATTTCCATACAGCAGAAAGTTAGATACCAATGTTTTATTTTCTGCTCACTTTTGTCTATTGTTGGATATTTAGGACCTACCAATGATGAAAATCTGGGCGTAGCTTCTTCCGTGCCTGCAAACATGGAGAAACATCAAAACATATAAAAAAAAAATTTATTTTCGAGGTGAAAACTTCAAAACCGATAATATTACTAACCCGGCCTTTGTGGGATTCAACTGTTCCAAGTGCAGTAGTCACCTACCCACTAAAAACACCTCTGTTCTTTCGGTTCTCGGGCATTTATAATAATAATAATAATATTTATTAATCTCAACAATTATTCACATTACAGATATAACAATAATGCACTGAATAAAATAGAGACAAGTCAAAATGAAAAGAACTTTTTACAAAATGTAATAAATTCATTTATTGAATAAGGTGCGCCGTCCAAAATGAAAGTATAAATACGATTTCTGAATTACATAAAATCTTCAATAATTTGTTAATGCTTAGGAAGCAAATCAAACACACGCATGGCCATATATAGAGGTCCTCTTTCAAATCTAGTAGTACCATGGATTGGAAAGAGGAAGGGATTAACTTACCTAGTATTATTTTCATTGATATATGGTGAAACATAACTTTTCTGCAACTTGAGGAAGACAAAAAGACGATAAACGAATAGACCAAACAATGTTTGTATTCTGTTAGATCTAAAAACTCCGCGGCAGGATTCTCGAAAGTCCAACCCGCACATTATCCTCAAGACCCTTTTTTGAATGAGAAATATTTCGTCAGCACTAGACGAACTGCCCCAAGAGATAATTTCATACGCTAGTACAGATTGGAAACTGGCGAAGTAGAGAGTTGTCATAACTGCAGCCTCCACCTTGCTTCTGATCATGATAAACATATAAGCAGCAGAGTTCTTTCTCAACTTAGCCGCATGATGATCCCACCGTAGATGTTTGTCCTGAACACCCAAGAAATTAACTGAGTCCTACAAGGTGACAGTACTACCAAGGCACAGAGAGGTAGGATAGACTTCCACAGACTTTCCGCCGCGAAACAAGATACCTTGAGTCTTTCTATGACGTAGCATACTAAACCTCCAGTCTCGCACTTAGATTAGGACTCTCGTGCTGAAGTTGGAACTAGAACCTGCTCCCTTATTTGTGTCTATATTTCAAGACCTAAGTATATGTCTCTCTGCATCGCGGTCCTTTTTTGATATGAAGTTAACATACCTGACGACTCTACCCGTGGCATTATCTGTGGACGTAAAGTACGTCCCCTTAATTCTGGGTCGATTCGCTGGTGAACAATGCTCATAACTCCGACATCGAGATCCAACATCAGTAATGGACTAACATCTCTGCCCATCCGAAATCCGCCGTCACTCTCGTCGTCTCCAAAGAGCACCATTCGTCTTTGAATCTAGGTGATCCTCTTCCTTTCCACCGTGCTGATTCTCTCTTGGGCGCTGCTCCTTACTAGCGAACTGATTAAGAACGTGTCTGATGGACTAACATCTCTGCTCACCTAGGTCCGACTTCAGTCCTCGTCGTCTTCAGTCTCGCTTGCCGTCGAATTCACCGCTTTCCCAGGGCGATGCTGCTCTCTCGGTGGTCTGGTCTCGAATGTGACATTCGAAAACAGGAAACACACGTGTTTCATTCCTCCCTGAGGTATGTGTCAGGGAGGTGGGCAGCTTGAGTTTGGGATTAACTCCTTCAGCCAGATCAGAGGATACACTTGTATGTACAAGTGCATTAAGGATAGGTGAGATGGGATATTTATGGAACATTGGAAGTGTGGGCAGGGTTCATAGGATTAATACTGGCCCAGCATTCGCCTTGTAAGTTTGCAAGCAGTGACTCACATTACCATGAGGAAACCTCTGAAAAAACTCATGGCAGACAAGTCGGCCCCGTGGTTTGAACCTGACACCTCCCAAATATTAGTCAGCGTACCTAAGTACTCGACTAACTAGCTTGGTAAATATTCGGCGATTCTACTTATAACCTAGATAGGAAGTACATATCCCTTCCAACAGATAGCGCTGTGATATATTCGTATGTCATAGGGGCTCGGCTTGAGAATTATGAGGCGGTTATGGAGGAAACATTGCTCGTGTGTGAAAACTAAAGAATTTTTTATGCAGATTTTCACCTGTGATACATTATTGATGTTTAATTCACACCAAACTAGGTTTCAATATGTATTATTTTATTCCTAATTCCTAATTTATTCTAATTACAATACGTACAAGGTATTGAGATATTTTAGGGATAGCCTTTATCCCTTCAAAAATTTATATTGCCATACGATTTGGTAATTGAAAGGTCTGTCTCATTTTTCTTTACGCTCTAAAAAAAATTCAAATCGTAATGTCTTTCACTGATCTGACACGTGAGGAGCATTAAATTAAACACGCTGTGAACTGTAAGACGAGATGAATGGAAGAAAGGCAAACGGAACGAGGACATGAAACGGAAAAAGGGGGTGTTCTACCTTATAAAGTTTATGTTTGTTTTGAAAAGAGCTTTTCAACGACTACAACTCATTTGAATTTGTAATCTTAATCTGGATGAAGTTGGAATGCAAGATGAGGAATCATCGGAACTGAAAACACTGTAAAATAAAGCTTTACCGAACTGTGAAATATACCAGAGGAGTTTCTTTATCTTGAAATACGTTTTCTGAATAATACGAAAGGGGAAGAAAATTTCAATGGATGTTTTGTGAAATGTCATGTAAATGGAACATGTTCAATAATATGATGAACACAAGATGGTGATTTAAAAACATAATGTTTGATAAGATGTTCTATATCGTACTATATACTTCAGACACGTATCGAATAAAATATAAGCCTAAAAATACGTAACAGTAACAGTAAGACTCACGTACGTGTCAACTGTATTCGTGTATTTATTTATTTATTACAAATGGGGACCTCAACAGCCTAAGCCCAATGACAGAGAACCACTAAATACAAAAGAAGAAAATTTTTGGTTCCATAGGAAACAATTCACAAATTATTGAGGTATATTAACCAAGAAGAAGAGTTAAATCAAAAACAACAGTAGAAACAGAAATTACAATATTCTTAAATTACTTAAATCTATCAAAGGAACTAAAATTCAGAAGTAAATGTAATGAAGCAATTAACCTCATATATTTTTTTTAAAACTAAACTTTCATTTAAAACATCAATATCTTTAATATGCCATAGAAAGGGAGAAGCGATTTATCATATTCTGTAGATGTGTAAATATCCTTCATTTAACTTTATTAAAATATATCTTATCAATTTACCAATAAACAATAATGGAGACAATTTTTACTTAACAATGTAAAAAAATTTAGAGTTGATCTGGAGAAACAAGTGATTTTATTTAATTTCTTATTATTAATCCCCTGGAAACGCGGAAACAGATATTTAAACGTTCCTAACATCTGCTAGCCGAAATGATTAACTCTCTTGATTGTCCCTATAAATTAACTGTCCGTAGAAATTAAACTTGGCTCAGTTGCGGATTCCAGAGATAAGAACAATGGAGTCAATCGAAGAAGAAAGGACTTTGCACCCTGAAGTGTAAGTATGGCTTGCTGCTTACTTTGTTCAAACACAATCCTCCAGAACTGGGATTAAAATTAATAGGACTGGAAGCTGTGTTAGAATATTGTCAAGTATATAGAAGTCTAGTCAACAAGTGCTTTTTTATTCAACTTTTTTTAATAGCCTCGGAGAAATATGAGCAAGGTGTCATTCGATTCGGAATATAGTGTAGATATTTTTTGAAAAAAGAAAGTTCTGTTCGCGAAAATTGTAAAAGTTATAAACAATTGACTGAAAAAAAAAAGAGGGGTTTGATTTTCTGTAAATATCTCAAGAACCAAACGAGATTTTTGATATATGAACTGTTTCAACTGCCGGAACTGTAGGATCAATAATTGAGGAGCAGACTTGCAATTTGCATTTTGTCGATATTTTCTATATTTGAGGTAAAGGTGGCGCTGCATTCTTTGGGTTAAGCTCTACCTTTTTTATAAGCATATGGACCATCAAAGTGTAGTAAATCCCTGTGTAATTAAATGGAATAAATTACCTGGACAAACAAACTGAATTAAGTCCAATCGTACTATACACTCAAAATGCATTTTGTCCAAAAATATTGGACACTGAAGTCTTTGCTTAAAAAGATTTGGCAAACGATCATGAAGTAGATTCCAATAAAGAGCAAGAGATGAATACAGAATCATGTGAGTGTGTCTACTGACGACAACGTCTCCGTGTAAAAAAGTTTTTTTTTTATATGAAATAATTTTTAAGTTTTATTTATTGATATACAAATTTCGTTTCAAAATAATATTTTAATAGAAAAATTTTATGTAAATACTATATACATTAGTTTATTTTAATTCTGACAATATAGATCGCGTTTTTACCACTAAAGACAAAGTGTTTTATGTCCAACCCTTTTTTCAGTTGTTTTTTGACTTTCTTGTACGATAGTTGGAGCTGAAGATTTTCACAATTTATGACTCTGAAATATACCTAGCGTTTTTTTTGGCTAAAGATTGGTTTCTTTTTGACGTTTTTTTGCTTCCTCTGAAAAATTGTTAAAATGGACAAAATGCAATTTGCAAGTCTGCTCCACAATTATAATTTTCTCAGAGCGGTGAAAATACGGCCGAAAACGGTTACTCTAGCTTGCGCAAGTTAAGCCCATTTCGGACACTTTAACAATAAACATTATTTAACCATATTAAATACAAAAATTTATATACAAAAAAACTGAGGTACTTAATGGATAGATGAATGAACAATAATTCGGTGGCAGAAAATTTTTATCGCGATTTTTCAATTAGTTAAGCAATTGTTAATTATGAATTTTTTGGGTTTAAACATGAAAATTGTAAGTGTTATAACTGTTCAACTATAGGTCTGAGATTTTGTTTTATTGGAGCTGTTTTTGAAAGGCTTCAGAATAGATCCCAGTTTAAAAAATTGAAAATTTTCAATTTGTCCGTTTTTTATTGAAAATTTACATAGTTGCAAAATAAAAAAAAATTTTATTTTTATTAATTTCAAAGAACCGTTTGGTATAATCGGAAGATGCATAAATTTTTTTTTTATTTTCGTGTCCTATTGAATGACAAACTCTTATAAGCAGATGCGTTATTTATAGGGAAATTGAAAAAAAAACTACGTAAATTATTAATAAAATACTGAAAAATTAAATTTTTCGAATTTTTTTAACGGTGATCTATTCAGAAACCTTTTAAAACTAGCTCCAGGAAAGAAAAAAAAGTCTCAGACTTACAATTCAACAGTTATCACACTTGTAATATTCTTGTTCAAGCAGAAAAAAATTATAAATCAACTATTGTATAACTAATTGAAGAATCGTGATAAAAAAAAATTCCCACCGAATTATTGTTAATTCAACTATCCAGTAAGTGCCTGAATTTTTTCATTTCATAATTTTCGTATTTAATATGATCAAATAATGTTTATTGTTAAAGTGTCCTGAATTGGCGTGTTTTGCACAAGCTATATTAGCCGTTTTCGCCCGTATTTTTGCCCCTCTGAGAAAATTATAATTTTTGATCCTACAGTTTCGGAAGTTGGATCTTCTTTCTAGGAAATTTCCTTCTCTTTTCGAATCTATTTTTAGATATCAAAAATCTCATTTGGTATTTGAGATATTTGCAAAAAACCAAACCCTTTTTTTTTTCTTTCAGTCAATTGTTTATAACTTCTACAATTCTCGCGAGCGGTACTTTATTTTTTTCAAGAAATATCTACATTTTATTCCAAATCGAATGACAGTTTGCTCATATTTTTCCGAGACTGTTGAAAATAATTGAAAAAAAAAGCACTTGACTAGACTAATAGCTGGTAAGCGAGCAAATAATTTCAGAATAATATCTTCTATTAAATCGAAAAGGATAGTTCACAAGATGTTTGACTTTTGGGGATATATCGTCTAATCCATATACCCTATGAAAGCATAAGTATATTCAATGATCACGTACGCCTAAATTATAAATATCAAAATTATTCCAATGATTCTCTAAGCGTTTATCAGTAAAAGATATATATATATACTCGTATAACCAGCTCCGCTAGGAGGTTTGTTTGATTAGTTTCAAATAAATGTCCTAGTTCACTTCATTTTATTGCCACGAACATGTATCGATAACACGAAGAATTCTGTTTTTTATTCATTTGCTACCTGTAAAAGGGATAAAATTGGAGCGCTTGTTACTTGCGGCGTGTGAATGTTGAATTACATCGAATTGATGTATCAACTTTACTCGATATATATATATATATATATATATATATATATATATATTTATATATATATATATATATATATATATATATATATATATACATATATATATATATATATATATATACCGGGTGTAAATAAGTGATGGGCCACCGCTATAACTTTTTAATGGATTCTTCGATTTTATTGAAATTTGGGTGGTTTATCTCAGACATAATTTTGAGTTTTTTCATATACAAAACCAATATGGCTGACTTCCGGTTTCACAGAAAACGATATAAAAATTAAAAATTCAAATAGAACACCCTGTATATTTTTACATATTTTAATTCTGAGGCTTCAAATACATACATTTCATCTGTCAAATTTTTTTTTCATATTTCGTAAACAGAGTCGGTCTCAGGAGCAAAGGGCACTAATAAGAATAAGATTTTTGATAATTACTTCGTTATTTAGGAATTGAGAAAACTGATGTGTGAATCATTTTTAAGGAATTCGAAGCAGCTTTTTGATATACTGGGTGGCCCATGTATGTTTCTATTTAAAAAACTGAGTTTTGGTTGGAAAAAGAACTAAAAATATGTAAAAATATATAGGGTGTTCCATTTAATTTTTCAATTTTTATATCGTTTTCTGTGAAAACGGCAGTCAGCTATACTGATTTTGTATGTGAAAAAATTCAAAATTATGTCTGAGATAAACCACCCAAATTTCAAATCGAAGAATCCATTAAAAAGTTGGCCCATCACTCATTTACACCCGGTATATATATATATATATATATATATATATATATATATATATATATATATATATATATATATATATATATATATATATATATATATATATATATATATATATTATATATATATATATATATATATATATATATATATATATATATATATATATATATTATATATATATTATATAATATATATATATATATATATATATATATAATCTTTTGATAATTATTAGCAATAACAGGCTGGTTGAATCTTAAAAAACTCGATTTAATTAATAAATTGACGTTTCACTATATAGTATATATATATATATATATATATATATATATATATATATATATATATATATAACCTCGTGATTTGCCACCAGGTGAGAGATGTCTAGATATTAGCAATACTTATTTGTAGTTTTTTTGCTGAAATGATTGTCTTAATTAAATAATGGTATTAGCAGTTTTTTAGGTTAGGTAACCGAAATATGAAGATGTACACCCGAGCACGTGATAGCGTCAAATAAATGACAAACCCTCTCTTTAGTCGTGACATTTCCAAAACTTCTGAGAGAGCTCTTTCAAATTGTTCTGAATTCGTTCGTTCATTGAAATCGTAACAATGTGCTATTAAACAGAGTGATTCGCTTAAATCGGCAGGAGACTAGCGACCTAGATCAAACGAACCAGCAATACATCCACTAATATTCCAGCTCTTTACTAAATTAAACAGAATTGTTAATGGGAAGTTCTGGAGTTAGAATGAACGTAACTTAATGGAAGGGAGCTATGCTGAAACTTTATCAATAAGACCAAGAATTCATAGGTAATCTATTATTGTCTCGCGTTGGTAAACCTGTCAGTTCATCAGTTATCTTGTTTGGTGATTTATCTTCACCGAAAATTCAACGCCTAGTGAAGTTTTGGCCATGACCGTTGAAGAAGTCGATCCACAGCCAGTCATAATACGATGATCAATCTTTGCCCTAAATTTAAAAAAAAAGTGCGTGCGTACAAAGTACACATGTCGGAAGTGAAACTTTTTTGGCAAACTAATTATTAAATCTCTTTTCTTCTAAAATTAAAAATTAGAAAAGAAAATTTATGAAATTTTTCAATTTTATAATAATAATAATAATAATTTTTATTCATCCAGAAAGACAATTTACACTGCATTGGACAAGTCAATTTTCATTTAACAATGATAACAATAATAATTGAACACTAATAAATATGCATACCTACAAAAGATAACAACAACAATAAATATGCATGCTTACAAATAATAATAGATTGGAAAAAAAATCCCAAAATTACAACTCAACCAAAATAAAATCAAAATATTCAAATATCAAATCAACAATACTTAAGAAGTCTCAATTCTAGTGTTCAAATAATCACCGACACCGTAAAAGGCTTCTAGTATTAGGAAATTTTTGATATATTTTTTAAATGCATATAACTTAAGTGCCCTTACCGTTGGTGGCAGGTGGTTAAAAAGTCTAATGCCCTGATACGATGGCGATGATTCATACTTAGCCAATCTGTGCTTCGGTATGCATAAAATTCCTTCATTTCTAGTATCATAATGATGATAGTCAGAAAGTTTAATGAATATGTGTTCATTCTCTTTCACATATATTAAACATTTATATATATATATATAAATACAAGAAACAGTCAGAATACGCCTACTTACAAATATCGGTTTACAAGAATCCGTCGGCTTGAGGTTGAACATTAAGCGCAGAACACGTTTTTGTGCCAAAAACACCCTATTTATATCAATAGAGTTACCCCATAGTAAAATATTGTATCCAATATGACTGTAAAATAAACCATAGTAATATTCATGACAGCATGAATAGGCAACGAGTCCCTGATTCTGCCTATGGCGTAACAGACTTGATTCAGCTTTCCGCATAACAAATCAACATGTTTGCACCATCTCAACTCACTATCAATTTGAATGCCGAGGAATTTAATGCTATCTTTAGAAACTACTGTGACTCCATTAGATTCAAACCTTAGAGTGCCATTATCAACAGCTCTCACATTGAAATAAATGCATTCTGTTTTGCCAATATTCAAAATGAGAGCATTTCTGCGGCACCACTCAGTGAAACATGACATTAATTTAGAACACTTCTCCGAAAGGTCCCTAGGTGTGTGCGCCGAAATTGCTAACGAGGTATCATCTGCAAAGATCGTAATTCTACTCGCAACGACGTACTCAGGTAAATCATTGATAAAGAGCAGAAAAAGTAATGGCCCAAGCACAGACCCCTGAGGGACTCCCAAACCAACATCATACTCACTAGACCAACTATATTTTATGATAAATAGTATATTGAATTCTGAAGTGACGAGTAGCAAATTAAAATTTGTAAATATTGAAATTTCCTAACCTTCAAACGGATTAACATAAAAAATTGAAAATTAACAAAAAGATAACAAAAATATTACTAACTCTGAACAACTGCTTAGTATAGGATGATTTCCAAATTTATCACAAAATAATTATTTATAAATTGAACTCACTATATACATAATTACATACTAATGAAAATGAAAACAAATAAAAAAGATCTGCGTTTACTCTAGTACAAGACGTTATGCGACAGAATTGCCATCTAAAGTTTTAATATTTAAATACTAAACGAATACATCAACAAATAGCGTGTATTTGTTCTCAATCTCCCTTTCTCTCTCACTCGCTCTCCCCCTCCTCTCGCTCCATAGCTATGTGCTTCATGCTACGTTCGCCCTTTCTCACTCTCTCTCAGTCGGTCTCAATAGCTCTCTCCCTCTTCTTCGACAAAAACGTCACACATCCGTTTCATCCGAATTTTACCCTCATGCTCTCACAGAAGTTTCACTTCAAAAAGAACCTTTCTAATGGTTTTGGAAATGAAAACAACCGTCAAATTTCTAAAAAATAAATGTTATAAATTTCCTGGACAATGGTTCTCATCTACAAAGTAGTAAATTATAGTTTATATGTGATTAATAATGTAGTGCTATTTTATTGCAATTTAATAATGCCCGATTTAGATTCTGAAGAGCTGGAAACATTTTAAACGATTCAAATAATGTTCATTTCTATGTAAGAAAACTATTATGTAAACAACTGTAAGAAATCGACTTTAATCTCTTTCTATGTATCAAATCGAGATGAAACTTTGCGAAAATAAGTAGTTTAGATGCCAATATATTTATTCAATTCTTCAAAGAGAAAGAGCCCAACTTGTATTTTCTACCATTTTTATTGACATTCAATAAATTGCAATGGTTTATTATTTTAGCACCGACTCAAGGACTCAAGGACACATTCCTTACATTGTCTCAATTTACTAACAAATTGGTGGCTTTTTAATAAGAATTTATTGACGCATAGCCTGAAAATTATAGAAAACGCATGGAATTCCTCTTCAATTGAGGCGGTGGGAGAAAATATTTGAAATTTTCAAAGGGCACATCATTAACTTAATTAAAATGTTCAGCTTTTCAACAAAATTTTCAGCTACCGAACTAAATATGGAAGAACTATAGAAAGAAACTTCTTCAATACTCTGCACATATAAATTTCAAACTCTTTAACTCAATTTAGAGGGACTGTGGAGGAGCAAAATTCCTTCAAAAACCTTTAAAATTGATCATGGAGGGTCTTCACTATGCTCGGTCACAGATATCTTTTTTGTATCAAATAATATTAAAAAACTACTAAATTAAACATTTTCTGTGTACATGATGTGTTGATTTTCGAAATATTTGAAAAAGAAAAACAACGTGAAGTTTCACCAACGAATGGAAAACCATGTGTAATTAAACGTAACCTAGTTCAACGTTTTCACGTTATGTTGAAAGAGAAATAAAATTTTATATAGTAATTGCTACGCGTCATTTTATCTTTTTACCCACAGCTCGTTTGCGAGATTTCAGCGCATGGAATAAATGGATACAATAGTGCTAATTTGATAATCAACGGTTTGATAACATCCAAGTTAATGCTGGTTGGAAATTAATTTTAATAGAAACGAAACGAGTAGATGTAGTTATTGTAATTTCTCAATTATTAAATTTCCTTGGCCTCAAGTGAAATCAACAAATGCATGGTGATCAATTTCAATAATATACAATGTGGCCCTATAATATTTATTGCACATTCGCCTTTCTCAATTTGTTTGTGACTTTTTCCAAGAGTAACATCAGTTGAATACTCCTTTTTAACTGCCGGTTCTGTTTTGAAAAGACCACTGCGGTTTGAGTTTTCTAAATCCTATGTAGCGATATGAAGTGTATTCTTTTCAAAATATTGTTTTATCAAATTAAAACAATAACTAAGAAAAAATACATGCATGATGCATCCTTCTTCTGAAAAGTACTCATGAAAGTGGGTTTTCCAAACCGAATAGTTGTTGTTGTTGTTTTCATCTCCTAGTTTTCTATTCCATACTTGGCTATGTTAAGATGAGGATCAAAGAGTCCGAAACGCGTGTCAGGTACTTCAATATATGCGAGCTAAACTGATAATTTTTCTCTTTATATATATATATCTCTATATATATATATATATATATATGTTCAGAAAGATTTCCGCGGTCGGAAGTATTTGAAAAACTTGGTTCTCGGAATGAACCGCGTAAAAGATTTTTCAAATCTATAATATTATAATATTTTCCCGCGACTAATTTCTTTGTTATTGTTAATTTACTCTTTCTGAGTTCTCGCAGATGGAATTAATCGCCTCCGTGGCAAAGTTTGACCAAATCTCCCATACCGGAGAGTTCAAACAATAAACCACAAATGTGTGATTGTCTTCCATAATAGAGGATTTTGTTTGTTATACTATTTTCATCTCCAAATTTTCATTCCAATGCTTAGCTACGCCGTTCTGATGAGGACCAAAGAGTCCGAAACACGTGTCAACGGCTGCTTCCATATAAGCGTTCTATACCGATAATTCTGCTCTACTTTTTCAATATTTTCCTGCGACTAATTTCTTTGTTGTTAGATAAATAGTAACCTATTATTTCTTTCGAACATTACGTGGGTAAAGGTTTCTGTAGTTTCCCTTACCTTCTAATGATAACAATTTTGAATGTTAATATTAGACTGAATAGCACATAATAAATAACAGAGAACAACCACATCCGAAAAAAATTTTAACAAGACAAGTCGTCTGTTCTATTAAAAATTTTTTCAAATCAATAAATGTCAAAGAAATTTCAATTTTTTCAAATATCGTAGTGAAACGTCAATTTTTCAATAAAATCGAGTTTTTTAAGATTGAACCATACTGTTATTGCTAATAATTAATAAGAGAACAAAAATAGATCACATGCAAAAACAATTCAAATAAATAATTAAATATTGCAAGCTGAAAATATGGCAATGATCCCAAACTTAAACTGAGAGTTTCAAACTTTGTTCTATCTTGTGAGTACCCTTTTTTTATTTAAAATTTTGAAATTCTAAATAAAAATTTCATTAAAAACAGCTACTTCCATATAAACGAGCTATACCGATAATTTTTGCTCTACTTGTTTAATATTTTCCCGCGACTAATTTCTTTGTTATTGTTAATTTACTCTTTCTGAGTTCTCGCAGATGGAATTAATCGCCTCCGTGGCAAAGTTTGACCAAATCTCCCATACCGGAGAGTTCAAACAATAAACCACAAATGTGTGATTGTCTTCCATAATAGAGGATTTTGTTTGTTATACTATTTTCATCTCCAAATTTTCATTCCAATGCTTAGCTACGCCGTTCTGATGAGGACCAAAGAGTCCGAAACACGTGTCAACGGCTGCTTCCATATAAGCGTTCTATACCGATAATTCTGCTCTACTTTTTCAATATTTTCCTGCGACTAATTTCTTTGTTGTTAGATAAATAGTAACCTATTATTATTTTTTTCGAACATTACGTGGGTAAAGGTTTCTGTAGTTTCCCTTACCTTCTAATGATAACAATTTTGAATGTTAATATTAGACTGAATAGCACATAATAAATAACAGAGAACAACCACATCCGAAAAAAATTTTAACAAGACAAGTCGTCTGTTCTATTAAAAATTTTTTCAAATCAATAAATGTCAAAGAAATTTCAATTTTTTCAAATATCGTAGTGAAACGTCAACTTTTCAATAAAATCGAGTTTTTTAAGATTGAACCAGCCTGTTATTGCTAATAATTATTAAGAGATTAAAAATAGATCACAGGCAACAACAATTCAAATAAATAATTAAATATTGCAAGCTGAAAATATGGCAATGATCCCAAACTTAAACTGAGAGTTTCAAACTTTGTTCTATCTTGTGAGTACCCTTTTTTTATTTTAAAATTTTGAAAATGCTAAATAAAAATTTCATTAAAATCAACTACTTACAATGAAACGAGCTATACCGATAAATTTTGCTCTACTTGTTTAATATTTTCCCGCTACTAATTTCTTTGTTATTGTTAATTTACTCTTTCTGAGTTCTCGCAGATGGAATTAATCGCCTCCGTGGCAAAGTTTGACCAAATCTCCCATACCGGAGAGTTCAAACAATAAACCACAAATGTGTGATTGTCTTCCATAATAGAGGATTTTGTTTGTTATACTATTTTTCATCTCCAAATTTTCATTCCAATGCTTAGCTACGCCGTTCTGATGAGGACCAAAGAGTCCGAAACACGTGTCAACGGCTGCTTCCATATAAGCGTTCTATACCGATAATTCTGCTCTACTTTTTCAATATTTTCCTGCGACTAATTTCTTTGTTGTTAGATAAATAGTAACCTATTATTATTTTTTTCGAACATTACGTGGGTAAAGGTTTCTGTAGTTTCCCTTACCTTCTAATGATAACAATTTTGAATGTTAATATTAGACTGAATAGCACATAATAAATAACAGAGAACAACCACATCCGAAAAAAATTTTAACAAGACAAGTCGTCTGTTCTATTAAAAATTTTTTCAAATCAATAAATGTCAAAGAAATTTCAATTTTTTCAAATATCGTAGTGAAACGTCAACTTTTCAATAAAATCGAGTTTTTTAAGATTGAACCAGCCTGTTATTGCTAATAATTATTAAGAGATTAAAAATAGATCACAGGCAACAACAATTCAAATAAATAATTATATATATATATATATATATATATATATATATATATATATATATATATATATATATATATATATTTGAGCAGCAGCATTGCGTGGCCGGGCAGATAGTATATTATAAATTGATGATAAGATGTGAGCTGTACTTAAAATTTTCATAAGGTAATTGAGTTTAAAAAAAAATTATTTGTGATAAATGGAAAGATCATATATACGTTTCATAACAAAACTACTTTTAGTTTTTTTCTATGTTAATTAAAAAGTTGCATTAAATTAAAAATTTTTGAATCCAGTACCGAAAACATCCGACAGTTTCCGAACAAACCTGAGCGCGTGTGACGTCATAATGTTAATTTCTACTCATCGTATAGCGCAAAACTGCTACAGTGTTCTGGCTTTTAATCGATTAAATCTTGTTGTTATCGTCAATATATTAATAAATATATCTAAAATATCAAACCTAAAATGTTTTCGTTCTTGCTTCGTACCATTATATACGAATACTACAAAAACAACTCCCCAAAAAATGTTTTTAAATAATCCACAAGATGTTATACAGCAGGTATATTATCGGAAGTAGCCTTTATGAATCCTTTATCATACATGATTAAGTTTTTCTCATCGACTATTAGAGGAGAGGGGGGCACCTTTGAACACTTTTGAAATAAAATATTATTTTTCCCATATGGTATTATTTTTCAAGATTTATTCTGTTTTATTAATAGATATGGGGTTTATACTACATAATAAAATTGCTATTCATTTATTTTGACTTATTATGGTAACACAATTTCAATTCAAAAAAAAACCTTTTTTTGTTCAAATGTGCCTCACCTGCGGGGCACATTTAAAACCCCTAGGCGCAGTTTTGAAAAACCAGGATAACATGAAAACCATATGATTTAGAATATAATCAACACCATACTTGAGGTAGTTGCATCTTATATTATCATTGTGCATTGCCATTTATTCAGTGCACTAACTATTAATTAAATAAAGTTCTAAAACTCTTAAACAGTCTGGGGCAGTCTTGAACAAGGGTAATAAACTTATTTTTATAACTAAGATCAAATTAAATATTGCAGAACAATATTAAAGATTAATAATCCTGATAATGTCCTAGAAATATAGTCCTTAGGAAGGCACTTTAAAGCTGTCAAACATGAAATAAACAATCCAAATAGCCTCAATGGCCAACATAAAAAAATATTAAAAAGAAACAACTTCAAAACTATGGTAGTTAGTACTCAACCTAGCTTAAATTCACTAAAGTCCAATTTGAAATTCAATAAAGCAGCTGCACGTGACGTTCCTGCAGTAGGACATGGCTTTGGAAGTTTTTTGCAATATCCGTGATAGATATGGATATATAAGGATTAATCTTGTCAGGAAACAAAAATTCAAAACTGAACTTCTTTTTCAAGAAAGAAACATAAAAAAAAATTTCCGTCTTTTCTTTTGATTATGACTGTAAAACCAATATAAAATGAATTTTTTTACTTATATTTACCTATTATTTTCAAAAAATGAACATAACATTTGTTTATGTAGCTGGGGGCATTTTTGAACTTTTTATTCAAAAGTGCCCCAGTGATTTTGTTCAAATCTGCCCCAATACCATCCTTCAGAAACAAACATTTCTAGACGAAAAACTAACTTGTGTTCAATGACCTCATATTGGTAATACATTGGCTATAATATATGCAATACTATAAAATAATCACAACTCGAAAATAGTACTTATTTTGTTAGCAAATTGCTTACAATTAAAAAAAATATGTTTACTTTGGTGTCCGTAAAGTAACCAGTGAACGTTTTTCCAAATGACACTGACATTGACGTTAGTTGGGAACTGACAGATGTGTAGTTCAGTGTTACCAGTATTAAACAGGTTAGGAATGCGTTCATAAATCCAATAATTCAAAACTGCCTCTGTTCTGAACTGCCCCCTCTCCCCTAGTATAATTTATGATAAAGTTTCAAAATACATAAAACACATTGATAATTTGTTGTTCAAAAACCCAATTGTTATTTGAAAAATTCATATTTGAAATCACTAAAAGATAAAAATTAACAAACACACAATGATTAAATCTAATCTATAATCTAATAAACTCAACACGGTATGCCTCATTAATTTTGAGATTGGCTTGAATATCACAGGTCAAATCCCCGAGGGATTCCTGGAATGTTACAAGAACTAATGAAATGCTAAACAAGCTGTCCAGCCTAGTGAATAGAGAATAATGAGCCAGTGTATCAGATATGCCTAATAACTTAAGAGGGTTGATTGCTCCTATAAATAAACGCTGTAATTAATGATATATTTGATATGAGCTGGTGCTCTGGCTTGTATTTGTATAGGGATGAAGGCCCTTTCAGATGGCAGGATGTCAAAGTACGTCGAATGGAGTATCATATCGGCTTTTAATGGATTGAATAAGTAAGGTTAAATTGAATTATGCAGTCGAACATCATCTTCCACTTCGCTATCATTCATTCAATTAGATAAAGTAAAATGAGGGTATTTAGAATTTCGTTATTTATATTATATAATTATTGTAATTTGTGTTCATTTCGGTTAGTTTTCTATTTTCACTAATTACACAGGGTGGGCAAATTTCGATGTTTGTATAGGGTATCTCTATAACTATAGGAGATACATAAAAATGGAGGGCGCATTCTCGATCTCTTTTTCGAGAAAAATTCATTGGCGAAAACCAAAATTTGATCTCTTTTCTTTTCGAGTTGTACACAAACGTTCGATTTTTCGACTTTTAGACGAGTGTGAATATCATGGTTGTTTATGATAATAACTTTTACATTCTTAAACCACTTTTTTCTGTATAATCCAGTGGCGTTGAGAAAATTTGAAAAACAAGTGAAATTTCAAGTTATGGGGTAAAGAAGTATTTTTTTAAATGTGAATCATAGTTAGCTCTGGTTTGGTTGCAACGGTTTTTTTCCTTTTCTAACGATATATCATAATGAGATCGCTTTTGACGTGTAAGTCTTTAAAAGCAAAAAAAATATTTCACTACATTTACATTTACTTTTTGCTTTTTTTATACATATTTCAAGTAGGCGGGTGTCACCCAGTGCCATAGTTTGTCCATTTCTTCTTTCCGTCATGGGTGTGTAGTGAATGGCGTTTCTGTTTTCGGTTTTAGATATGTGGTATCAATGTGGAATTTTCTAACATTCTCCCTTGGAGGATGAATGGGGATTCCAAATCGTCAAGTCTCATGAAACTTCCTCCGTTGGAGAGTTTATATATATATATATATATATATATATATATATATATATATATATATATATATATATATATATATATATATATATATATATATATATATATACATCAGGGGCGGCTAGTCAAAGGAGGCTAAGGAGGCTAAGTCTCCTCAATAATATTCCGTGTATCACTAATATATATATATATATATATTATATTGAATAGTCAGCATTCAGCATATTCATATTAATCAAAATCATATTATTTTATGCACCTACCTTCCTTTCAACCTACATTATATAATATAATTTATTAATTAAGATAGAAGGTATTTACATTTACTGCATTTCATTCATGTCAAGATTTGTGGCAACGCTGCGGAAAGCTTAGAAAGGTATATTCTCAACGTTCATTATGCCTGCCACAGAAAAGCAAACTCACACCACTTAAAAACAAATACTCCGAATGAATACTTCATTGAAATAGAAAACCAAAACACATGTACATGGCAACACCGATAAACTCCAGCCTTATACAATGTCGACCAATCACAACTATAGAATCTCCCAGACATCGAGTAAAGTCGTTGATTGAATCGTAGTATGATCGTAATTCGTATTCGTACTGTCTGAATAATGGACGCCGGAATCAACTCGCGTTACGCGTATTGTTTTAAAATGAGTTTGATTACTGAAATTAATTTCAAAAATTTTAATGGTGACTTAGTGAAATATTTGTTATTCCATAACTTTAGTGCCCTAAGTTATGAGGATAAAGTTTTGATAAAAACAAAAAAAACCTACCCCTGAATTAAACAATTTGGTGCAGCGTAACAGAAAACAAAACCGCGGTTTTAATACACGGAATTATGAGAGAAATCCTTGCCTAACCGGATCACAGGTAAAAAATAAATTATTTTGTTGGCAGTGTTTACTTTTTACTAGTGAAAATGTCTCTGTTTGGGGCCGCTTAGGATTTGAGGATTTAATTCTATACCTAGTTGAAAGTGAGGAATTTTTCACCGATAAAATAACTTTAAATACAGCACGCGGATTAATATCTTACTTACAAGATAAGGAATTTATATATTTTTTAAACATCTTTAAATTAATTTTTGAACAAACAGAAATAGTTTTTCAAATCTTACAGCACAAGTTTTCAGATGTAATTTACTCACGAAATCGGCTCAAGTTTCTTTTGGAAAAAATTTCAGAATTTCGTGCAGAAGTTTATTTTAAAAAACTATTTTCTGTATTTCAAGTTACTGATGATACGACTCAATTTAGCCCAAAACGAAAGAAATTCAGTTACGCAGATATGGAGCTTCACTATAAGCAAATATTTTATGAAATTTTGGATACTATTAGGGGTCAAATAGAAATAAGGTTCTCTGATTTGAAAGAACAGCATTTCTTCGACTTACTCAATAAAAATTTGTTCACCGGATTTTCGGCTAATTTTCCAGATAACCTTTTGGAAAATTTATGTCAAAAATACACTTTTTTTGATAAGGTGGCCATAAAAAGTGAACTGTGTGTTGTTTATAATGACAATGAAATTTTGGGGCACAATGAAAATCATGTGAGGACTATTAAATATCTTTTTGATAATGATTTGAATCAAGAATTACCCCAAGTTTATAAACTCTTATGTCTAATTGTTTCTATTGCGGTGACATCGGCTTCCGTAGAGCGCTCGTTTTCCACTCTTAAGAGAATTAAAACTTATTTACGAAATTCAATGAGCCAGGATCGTTTGAAAAATATTAGTTTGTTGTCTATTGAAAAGGAATTGGTAAAACTTTTGGCGAAAGACAAAAAATTTTATGAGGATATTATAGATCATTTTGCTAACGTTAAAGATCGCAGAATCCCGCTAATCTTCAAAAATATATAATAACTTTTTATTTGCTCTCACCTGCTGTTGAAAAATTCGTTAAGTAGGTAGGTAGGTACCTATTATGTGAAAGAAAAAATTTGATGAATAGATGAATTGATTAATTGGCTGAGAAGAATTTTTGTGAATATTGTAAATAGGAGTTGTAGGTCTCAAGGTAGACACTCGAAAGTGAAAACAAATTAATAGCTTAGGGTGCTTGTTTTACTTTGATTTTCTTTAAATTATATTGACCTTGAAATCCTAAAAATTTTCGGCTATGGTGTATTTTTAACACCTCTTGTAGCCTCCTCAAACCAAAACCTTACGAGCCGCCACTGATATGTATATATATATATATATATATATATATATATATATATATATATATATATATATATATATATATATATATATATATATATATGCGGAACTATTACGTAATATAAATGCATCAAAATAATTTTGTCAGGCTAGGTCGGAATTTTTTGTTCTAGAACGTTTCACATGAATAATTTAATGTCGGCTCCATAAACTAATCTATTATGCAACTGAATAGCACCTCCATCGGAGCCTATAATTATGTATTTTGGCTGTTCTGTTGAATGCTTGGATAATTCAGTCTCTTCCCTAGGATTTACACTCCCTTTTCGAATAATTATTCTGATCATATAGTTCAGTTTGAAATGATGTCTTTACACTGGGAATTTTCGTTTCATTCCTCTGAAATTTCAGGTCTTAGACTCACGAAAAACTTATCTTAACTTCCCATATAAATTGATATATTCTCATTATAAAATATTATATATAAATATATATTTATATATACATACATATATATATATATATATATATATATATATATATATATATATATATATATATATATATATATATATATAGAGGGCTCAGAAGCCAATCAGTGTAAAGTCATTAACTAACCTAAATGAGATAATTGGATGTTCTCAAATTGTTACAAATGAAAAACACAGTTTCATATATCGTTTTAAAACAAACTTTTTATTGGAAATAAATATTTAAACACAGTATTTTTCACTGAAAAAGAATAAAAATAACAAAAGCTTTTGAAATAACTTGCGTAGAAACAAAAAAAAATGACTTAAGTTTATTGTCCACTGAAAATTTTCATCAAATCAATCGATATATTCATCACTGTCACTATCATCATTGATTTCATTTACTGTTGAAGCTGAAGCTCGTGTTCTATTATTCATTGTAAGCAAATTCTTGTAGAATGAATGATAGTTAGGAGGAATGTATGGCAATAGATCAAGCATGTGCTTCTTTTTCACTTCTTTAACAGGTCGACGGTGTGGATACAGTAAATCTTGAGCAATATTGCACAAGTTAGGGGGTTTTCCTTTCAAAGATTTCTTAATATTGATCTCAAAGAAGGGAAAATCATTTTGTAAAGTTTCTTTATAGAAAATAGAATTTGGTTTATCTTTGCAATATCGTAGCCATTTTATCTTCAACCAGTTGACCTTACCCCCTTCAGTATTGGTCTTTCTGTTGCAGATACCGTCTTCCAGATTTTTCGTGGAAAGAAATTCTTGTCGTTTCATTTCTTTTATTTGGAATGGATTGTGTTTTTTGGCAGTAGTTTATCAAATTTATCCAATCACTGGGTCCAAAAATTACATTTTTTCCTTGACTGGTTCCGTATTTTCTTGTAGGCACTTCTCTGTATAGAGTCTATACATCTTTCTGATATTCAAGTCTGGCTGCAAGTATCTTCTATCTGGCGCATCAGAAAGAGTGTAATGACTTTTATAAGAGGGAAATGACTGGATATGTTCTTTAACCTTGATACATCAATTTTATTTGTTGGTGCTCTATGACCTCTTTTGTTAATACACTCAGATGGTTCAGTACTACTTGCGATTTTATATACTCGAGCATCACTAATCTGAAATGTATCCAAGAAGAATTTCTTACATACTCGAGTTGTCATCATTCTAGTCGTTAAAAAATATTTCAGTGACTTTGATTTTGGTGCTTTTGAGGAATCCCTTGTCCGGCGTTGCTTTACTTCAGCATTATGAATGAGGCCACGAAGATAAACATTTTGTCCTGTGTTATCTGCTAACTTATGAAAAGATTCAAAAACTATTCCGCCGCTCTTCCGGATTCACTAAGTCATAACACTTGCGGGAACATCCACAGTTTACATCTAGAAATATTTTTTCTTTAACATTTTTCCCACTCGATTTACATATTCTTTTCCTGCACATCTTTTGGCAGAATTGATAGCCCTTTTCCAATATTTTTCGTTTCTCTTGCGTTTTCTTCCTCGCTCGTTGTTGGTCCCATCGTTTCCGTAATTTTCGTTCAGCTCCGGTCATTCTCGTTCACATCTAAAAATTATTTCAGAAGTCAATCAGATTAAATGGAAATATATTAAGAAACGTAAAGAAAAAGTGTAACATATTTCTTGAGGTTATATAAAACTTACCGGAATCCGATGAATTTTTTTCATTTTCAGCTAGATATTCTGACCCACTATCAGAAAAAGGATCACTTTCTTCCTGCACATCCACTGTTGTATCGCTCATTTTGTGACTGTTTTCAAAATGAATAAGATTTCTTCCAAAATAAAATTAATAATACCTGTTAAACGCGCAATAACTATGACAGATTGACTTACACTGATTGGCACCCGAACAAACTCATTCATTTATTTCGAGGTCAGTATAAGTGCTGACATCTGTGGTTAACTGATTGAAATTATGACTTACTTGTATTGTCAGCAGAAAAATTGAGGAATGAGGAAACAGGCTACAATACGTAAGTCATTTTGAAAAAAATTTTGACTTACACTGAATGGCTTCTGAACCCTCCATATATATATATATATATATATATATATATATTATATATATATATATATATATATATATATATATATATATATATATATATATATATATATATATATATATATATATATATATATATATATATATATATATATATATATATATATATATATATACGGTAAGTTTTTGTTATACTTCTAGTTGAGAATAATATTGAAAACAAGATAAGGGTATTTCTTGGCAAAATTTAATGATGGTCCATTTATTCTCATTTGGGCTCTATATTTCGTCTCGAATTTTAGACTTCAGGAGCAACTAAGAATTGTTGAAAAAAATTACTCAAAACATAATTTAGAAAAATTCAAAGGTTACCTCATTTTTCGTAGGTTACCTTACAGAATCAAATCGCTCGAAGTTAACCTAAATTTGACAGCATGCCCTAATATATCAGTATATTATCAGAGGATAATTTTTAATATCCTCGTTCGTATCAAGTACAATTAATCTTGTGCAATTGTGGGAGCGAATAAAACCAACAATAACGATTGCATAGAAAACTAGTCGAGTTCAAAAAACCGCAACTAGGTCACGATCAACCACAGATCGTGATACGACACCGTATCATGTTCTATGTCCTACCAGAGGCTTGGTGCCGCTATTTGAATCAAATCTTATGTAAAAATAAATAATAGGCAACAAAACAGTATCCATAAAGGGGAAGCTTTGGCAAAGGAACAGCGGATATGTATGTATGTATATATATATATATATATATATATATATATATATATATATATATATATATATATATATATATATATATATATATATATATATATATATTTATATATATATATATATATATATATATATATATATATATATATATATAAATATATGTCAAAATATAGTTTGCCGATCCTAAAATAATTATCAATGTTTTCTTTTATTCAATTAGGTGAGCATTTCTTGTTAAAAAGATCCTACTTTGATAAATATTACAGGGAATTGCAAAAATGAAATTAAAAACGAAGTTTTTTTTATTTAGCTTCAAAAATAAAAGTATATAAGTTTGTGTGAGATTGTCTATTACAAAAAAATTTTGTTCTAGAATGATTGCCACTTTATTAATTCTGTATGGCGATTTTCTAAGGACTATTAGTTGGCTATGGCGACGTTGCAAAACAAATGATAAAGCTGTAATTCACCAACTATTAATAATCACGTGTATGACTTTTTAATTATTGCATCTAATAAACAATAAATAGTAAGTCGTAACTGGTGTAAATTAACGATTTATCCCAGTTATATTAAATCACCTCTTATTAGGATGTAGTTTTTCAGTTAGTTTTTCACAAATTCGCGAATGAAGTTGCATTTAATGAAGAATTAATGAATATATTGAGCAATATGCCTGTTATATAATTTTCAATTACTTCTCAAATCACCTATTCAGAACCAGTATAGAACTTTATTACCTATAAGAATAATATATACTCAAAACGGGTAATTTGCTTTAATCAATTTCAATTTCGTATTCATGAATAATCTGACATTTGATTGATGAAATAGAAAAGTTGAAAATATGTTCTGGTTCGTTAAATAACTCACTTATTCTGCCTTCAGGGAGATGTAGACAAAATATGTGTTGGTTATAGAAATGGAACGAGTAGGATTGGAAGAAGATCAAGGTTGAACAATGAACCAGAGTATGTTCGGCTTGCATTTAATTTATGATGTCATTTATGTAACAACAAATTATATGTATTCTTACTAATTTCAAATTTAAATTGAAAATGGATAAAGATAAAGTAATGTTGAAAGTGATAATATAAAAATTAACAGTATATAATAACAGTAACTATATGAACATTATAGGTGTTATATTAAATTTGATGAGAATATGTAAGATTCTTTTAGTAAGAAATTTTTATCATAAATCGAATCTGAAATAAATCAAAATTCATTCACTTAATTAAAACAAAGTTATATTAATATGGACTAAATGGGCTTATTCAATAAAAAAATTATAAATCTCACTTGAATTTTATTAACAATTCATCGAAAACCTTTTTTCCGTGAGTGAGTATTCAATCAGCTTCTACCAAAACTTTTTTATTATATTATACACACCAACTTGTGGAATATTGGCTGCTTAGGAAAATATTGAAATAAGAATAGTATGCATATATATATATATATATATATATATATATATATATATATATATATATATATATATATATATATATATATATATATATATATATATATATATATATATATATATATATATATATATATATATATATATATATATATATATATATATATATATATGTGTGTGTGTGTGTGTGTATGTATTAGAAATTAGATGCATTCAAATCTTCTCTATGGTATACCTCAATGTACAATGGACATATCGTGGGTTGAGTACTACAACTAGGTAACTACAAATTTGGCGAAATCTGGGTAAGTGCACAGATAAATCCCATTAGGTGAGGTCCACACCATACTACAACTAGGTATCTGTTGTAGACATTTTACAGGAGTTATCTAGAGTTTTCAAAACTATATAAGTTGATGATCAGAAAAAATGTTCGATCTACTACTAGATAAGTTCACTTATCTAGTTGTTACCATTAGCAGAACTGCAAGATTGAAGCAACAATTAGGCAACTCAACATGTCTAGTTATAGCACTACAAGTTATGGTAAGGCTTTCTACATTTTCGAGCTAGTTGGATGTAAACAGTGTGCGATATTTAGTGCTTTATTGTTCTAAAACTCCAAGATGCCTTCAAGAGCAAGACGTATATTGCAATTATGCGACATCAACATAAGTAAGTATAATTGTATTACCCCATTCATTAAAAAACCGTTACCGACTCAATAATTTACTTAGGTAATTGTAGATACTAACTCATTTTGTCAATATCAAAGAGTGTTTAAAAAGATTTTCAGACTAGAACTTACAGAGCAATGAAATAGAATGCCGAAATTTAAAGGATCGGAATAGTCGTTCGGTTAGCGTGCCTTCATCGGTTTGTCACGTTTGTCAAACGTATTTGAAAAAGACGAAAACAGCGCAGCCAATAGGTTATGCCGTCTAATGAATTCTACCGGGTTAATGGCGGCGATTCGTTTGATGTGATCTTCGGCGGCACGGTAAGCATAGAAAGCAATCAAGGACACCGTATTAAAATTTAATTGTAATGTATTTACAATTCAATACTGTGATTTTAACTTTTGTTTTCTTCTCAAATCTCAGAAAATTTCGATTTGCAGTTGAGATCTGGTAGATATCTGATCACCGCTCGCATAGTAATATCAGAAAATGCGTGATGCAGGTGCCGGGTTGAAGTACCTTATTAGTATTAGTATTTTATTTTGTATTTTATTTCAAATCAGATTCGATTCCAGTTTAATTTCCTTCAATTCAGGTTTTATACATTATTTCATTCGAGTTTTCGTCATGCAAGAATTTAAAATTTTTTTCTAATGCTTCTAATAAAGATCTATCTATTTTTCATGTAAGCTTTGCAAGGGCCGCCGTACCGGTTTTAAATTACATTAGGAAAATATATCATAATTTTACAATTTACATTCATTTATATTGATGTAGGTAACGACTGCAGATTGAAATCAGAAGCTAGATCATATAGTCCATCCTCTCGTCATCACCCAATACCTGAAGATCACAGAGCATATATCCTTACTGGAAAGACTTGTGAGTAACTATTCATCAAACAATCAATTATTCTAATTTTATATTTTTCGTTACTAGCGTTACTGCCAGAAGAAATGGGGAATTTAAATGGTACATCCTACGATAGCAATTCCATCCCTGGGCCCAGTCATCCGGCTGAAGCCAACACTAGAAGACCAGGTGAGAAACTCGATACTCTCAACTCAAATTATGATTCGGATGAGGAAGTTGACGAAGAGCCTTCGTTCTCATCAGACCACTCTGAATTTTGCCCAGAGGAAATGTCTACAGACGAAACCCATGTAAGTGACACTGACTACCTCCATACACATCGGATCCCAAACGTGAAGAACAGCAGTGGACGTCTCGATAGAATGGAGCTGTTTTCAGAGTCAACGGCGAAACCTCGAAAACGGCTTAGATGTCAAAGCAAATGGGCAAGGACTTTAAGCAAGAAGAATAGGGCTAAGGGCGAATCCTATGTCTCTTCACGGAAGAAAGTCATTCCTGCTATCCAAATGAAACCCCCGTGCCAAAACTGCAGGAGCCAATGCAACGCAAAAATCTCGGAAGAGGAGCGAAATAGGATTTTTTCAGCCTATTATGCATTAGGTGAATATAGCATGCAGAGGGATTTTATTCATGCCAACACTGAGAAATTGACTAAAAAGCTTATAACAGCCGATAATTCAAAACGCAATTTCACCGTCACATTTTATCTTTCCAGCAAGGAAAAAAAAGTTAAAGTGTGCAAGACAATGTTCCTCAATACCTTGGGAATTAAAAAAGGTGTTGTAGACATAGCGATAAACAAGCAAACCACCGAAAATACTAACCAAGAAGATAAGAGAGGAAAACACATCAAGAAGCAAACTCCACCAGCTATTGTTCAAAATGTAAAAGCACACATAGAAAGATAACGAAAATCTATAATTTTTTATTATTATTTTGTTTTTGCTCAATTTTCATTTTTCGCTTTGTAAATTTAATTAAATAACATTATAATAAATATTATTAACATTATTGTCAATAAAAACTTATAAATACTAAATAAACTATTCATTTACTACCCTGCTTGCTAAATGTGTTTGAATTATTTAGTTTGACTCTAACATTGTGCTATGAAGGCTACCTAAATTGGATATGAAAAATCATTTATTTAAAACAACGTTGATCATTTGGTATGTAAGTACTTCTAACTCAACATCAAAAATATCTTTATTGCTAAAACTAGGTAACTGATTTTTTTTTTGGATACATTAAATTTCAAAGACTGTTTTTCGTCAATTCTTACAAAATTGTGGTCAAAACGAGACATAAATACTTCTAAATAAATATAATCCAGAAATGGTAGTAAAATAACTTATAGTTTAGTCTCCACAATCTTCCAAAATCTTGGTAAAACTTTAGTTTGCGTTTTTCTCGAAACAGCTGATTTGTAGTTACCTAGTTGTTGTATTGACCCCACGATATGTAAATTTACCTCATGAATTATTTTGAACCGAAAAGTGACTAATGTTTATTATAGTCATTAATATCAGTCGGAATTGTAATTGTTTCAACCTAGAGCAATTTCACAACAGATTTTTAGGAAGATAACTATAACGTATTATCTTCTCGTTAATATTAAATAACATATTAAATTTCTGGGTATTACATTAATCATAATCGTACATCGGGTGTAAGAATTATTTTGTCATGTGTAGAATTCATTTAAATTAATTTATTCTAAGCTTTGCAGCATTGCTGATGTAGTGAGTTTTTTTTATTGGGATCTGACATGTCAGCTGGCGAACTCTGGCGGCCAGATGGATGAAGTTTTTATTTCCAACGTCAACATATGCAATTGCATGACCAGTTTTTGATATCTTACAAATGAGGTCGCAAAAGGTGTGTAATGCAGTATAATGGAAAGTGTTAATTTTCCAAAACGTAGAATCAGCAAGTCTAGAGTGTGTTGTTGCGTGAAAAATTGTAATTCCAAATGCAAGTATTAGCTTTCATGGGTTTCCGAAGCCGAACAAATATTTTGTATTGAGAGAAAATCATTTTGGAGAAAAGGAGAAGGTTTATTGAAGGTATAGAAAATCAATCTGAAAAAGAATCACATAACTTCTACAATTACGGTGTGTTCTTTGCATTTTACAAAAGAAAATCACATTCCTCCAGGTAATTAAGTGCTATGATTGAAACTTAGATAAGTTCCCTTTATTAATGAAAATTCCAGATGCTACAACCAAAATATTTAAAATTGTTGGATCTGTGTTGCCTTGAAATTTATAGGTATTATTAGAAGAAATGTCCACGGTGATATGTGGTCGACAGGGCCGGCCTAAGGCGAAAATTGCAAGTGTGCTAGACTCCAATTTTATGCCCCTGTCTGGTAGGGAATTTTTTGAAATTTAAGGTCCAAAAACACAGTTTCTGTGCTCTTTTGCGCCTTGTAGAACATTAAATTTATGTATGACAATTTGATTCATTATTGATTGACTTGATATGTTCAGTACTCTTCCTTGTACTATAACCACTATTATGTCAAATAAACTAATGAAAGCTTAACTCTTCATTGTTCTTGTGAACATAAGAGGGTTGTTCTTTACAGTTTACTGAGAATAATTATTTTCCCCGCAGTAAGTTTGTGGATTTTTCCATATTGAATTATACCAACTGATAATTTTTTACAATTTTCAGCTAACCGAAAACTTAGGGTTTTTGAAGTCCAATGCTATTCCAACGAAAAATCTTCTACTTTTATCGGAATCTGAACCTGGGCCATTATCCAGAGATTCTAGATAATTGTATATAATTGTTTCTTTCATGTAACAACCAGAGATACTATTAAAATAATAATAAATAATGTTTATTTGCACAAACAAAATAACAGTTTATCATAACATCAAGAATATGAAATAAAACTTGACTCTATAGCTAGGTAAAAACTAAAATATTCAATGATATAAGGAAAAACAGAGATTCTATAAAAAAAAAGGCTCTCAGAAATTCACCGTACCTTTAGGAGAGCTGTTATACGTCAGGAAAATTCAAAAAATATAACAACTCATTACGTTCAAATCATTCAAGCAGATTATTCATGTTAATTCTTCTTTTTATTTCATGTTGTTTCTTCCAGTTTTGCTAGTAAGTACTTAGTTTTGTCCATTATACTCAAAACCTCTTCAGTTGGTGATGAAAGTAGACATGTCAGAGATGTTTTCTTGAAACTTTTGAAAGTTTTTTTACTTTTTAAATAAATAGGTGTTCTATCATACTGCCTTTTCATGATGTATACATAGTTCCTCTAACCAATTAATTTATTCGTCCTCTCCTTTATTTTATTATTGATTTTCATGTTCAATGATAAAAACTCAGTGTAAATTTCAACTTGATGTAGGTAGGTTATCTACTGTTGAACAGAGATAATATTGTTCTCAATCGAAACACAATGAACCACTGGAAAATACGAAGTCCAAAAAAACACAAATTACGAAGCTAAACGTTCGAAAACTCAAAATGAAATGAACGAAAATACCATTACAAACAATGTAATCAATCCGTTAATGGCCCATGCTCTAGTACCGATATTAGCCGTTCCGGCGCTACGATCTTAATTCCAGACGCCAATTGGCTAAAAAAGCAAAGCCGTCAAAAAAAAGTTTTAATACAAAATTCCTTCTATAGTCGGCGGCAAATTATTGGAAGCTTGGGATTTTTAGCTGTGTGAATTAATTTTTCAATCCACAAACTGGCAACGACGCTGGGCGAGGGGTGTAGAGGGGAGTGTGCAGCCGTTTAGTGTCCAAGCTTCCAATGATATGCCGGCGAGTATAGTTTAAATATTTCCTCCCAATATTTAAATCAGTTTCTAAAAATTTTCCAAATTTATTATTTTTTTTTACAAAAATTGGTCAATTTAATGCCCCTCCAAAAGGCTTGAGTGTGCGGCTGCATACTTCGCACACCCCTTAGGCCGGCCCTGGTGGTCGATAAATATGTCCTTAGAAGTTGACAAATTCATGGAAGATTAAGTGAAATGATGGAGTAAAAAATTTATGTATAATATGCTTATTAGATTGAAGCTAGTTATAAGAAGAATACACACGGAATGAAATAGTTTCTCTTTGTATATTCATTATTAATACATCTTGAGTTGCATTATGGTTAATGGTGTTTTATTATGAAAACCACATTTGATTACATGAAACATTATGATTTCTCATTGAATCCATGTATACTACTAAATAAATGTTTTTAGTGAAACTTCGAATATATTTTGCAGGAAGTTCTTCAAAAAGAATTAATTTTCAGAGTGTGATAAAGAATCATCAATAAAAGGTTTTGAAATATGTTTATTGATAATTGCCCATTATATGTGGCAGATTATAAGCTTCGTGCATAAAAAAGCTCGAATTAATAGTTTCATATAACTTAAACAAATACAGTTGATTTAGATTAGGTATTTTACACTTCAAATTAAATAAAATCAAAATATATAAGCAAAAAGCAGTAAAGTTCACGATACCAGGCCGCGAATTCTCTTCATTTTTCCCACATTGTTTCATAAATTTGGATCTTCCAGCCTATATTTTCGCTGGAGTAAATTTTCACTTACATAAAGCTTCACACTTTCAATAGAAACTAACATTGTTATAGGAAAAATTCAAAAAAATTTCAAATCTCTCATATAATTCGTGTTGAAAGTTGGTTTTGAGACGCCATGTTTTGACGTTATCACTTAAGCTCCGCCTCCATGTCAGATCCCAATCCTATATTCAATTATTGTATTTTGAGCAGGTAAGTTTTTTTCAAGAATCGCATTCCTCAGAATGACATCAAAAACTTTTGGAAAAATTTTGAAAAACTCATGAATTTCATGACTAAACGTAAGCTGTTCAATAAAGTCGGTTTTCTAACTCAAATTATATGTTATTGCTAAAAAGAGACAAGTAATATGTATTTATAAGTAAACTACCGTATATTTTTCTCAGTAATATGATGACAAACTAAGGTCATTCGTTTCGATAAGTGGGACAATTAAATATTCCTTTTGTTGAAGACTTTGAGTAGAATCCTTCCACTTATCAGAAAAAATTACCATAATTCGTTATTATACTACCAGAAATATATATTAGAGTGAAGCAGAAATCATTTTTTAGTCTTCAATCATGTATTCATTAATAACTTAATGGTCTCATCAATACAAATGTTTGTTAAGCTACAGTTCCACCTGAGGAACAAGAGGAACATTTTGTTGCTGAATGTTTTTCCTTGTTTCCAGTGAAGCAACTAAAATTGACATTTGTTGGCGAAATATACCTAGAGAAATTTTAAGGAACATTTTGGAATATTTACGGAAACAAGCAACAACAACAAAAATGTTTCTCAATGTTCCTCCAGTGGAACTGTAGCAATATTTTTATTCGTTTTCGTACATCACTGCATACTGAAAATCTGCGACACGAATGTTTACTAGTTGCGTTCTCGATACGTTTCCACTTAGGCCAAGCTACAGAGATTTGTAGGGAGCATTTTGTGTAAAAAGTGTTAGAAGAAAACCAGCTACACAATTGTTTGTAAAATAGTTCCATATGATATAGTGATATGTTTTTCACTCGACTTCATTATTTATAACTTTGTTATTAACAATTTAATGAAAAAAATCGCATTTTTTTAGTTTTTTGCTTATAAAAATGAAACTATCAAAGTAATCGTGATGGTGTCAATAGACTAATTGTAGAAAATGAAAAGACGAAGAAAATGAGAAGTAGGACGATTCGATCAGACCCTTAGTTTAAAAGAAAATCGGAAAAAACCGTCGAAAATGTAGTTTTTTCAAAAATTTTTAACTCGGTTATTTTTTGAGTTGTACCATAGATCCTCCGGCCAGTATGAGTTATTGATATAAACTTCATTTGTGCGAAGATCAGGAACTGTCCGATGCATAGTTTTTGATCTGTGCCCATTTGATTATGTTACTATGCAATTTTCCAGCAGACCTGAATGCGACAGGTATGGTCCGATTTCAATTTACTAAAAATATTTTGAAAGTAGAATTCTCATAGCTCAAAACGTTCATCTTGGTTTTTCATAAAAACGCTGAGAAATATGTTAAAAATAAAGCTGAACATGACGAAAAACGGCCGAGCGCGTGAGAGTAGTTGACGAGTGGGGGTAATTTCTAAACGTCAGATAATAATTGTAATCCCCCTCTCTTCAACTACTCTCACGCGCTCGGCCGTTTTTTGTCATGTTCAGCTTTATTTTTAACATATTTTTGAGCGTTTTTATGAAAAACCAAGATGAACGTTTTGAACAATAGGAATTCTACTTTCAAAATCTTTTTTGTAAATTGAAATCGGACTATACCTGTCGCATTCAGGTCTGCTGGAAAATTGCATAGTAACATAATTAAATGGCCACAGATCAAAAACTATGCATCGGACAGTTTCTGATCTTCGCCACAAATGAAGTTTATATCAATAGCTAATACTGGCCGGAGGATCTACGCTACAACTCAAAAAATAAGCGAGTTAAGAATTTTTGAAAAAACTGCATTTTGGCCGGTTTTTTCCGATTTCCTCTCAAACTAAGAGTCTGATCGAGTCGTCCCACTTCTCATTTTCTTCGTCTTATCATTTTCTACAATTAGTCTATTAACACCATCACGTTTACTCTGATAGTTTCATTTTTATAAGCAAAAAACTAAAAAAATGCAAGTTTTTGCATAAAATTGTTAATAACAAAGTTATAAATAATAAAGTCGAGTGAAAAACATATCACTATATCATATGGAACTATTTTACAAACAATGGCGCCGCTGGTTTTCTTCTAACACTTTTTACATGAAAAAATCTCTGTAGCTTGGCCTAACTGCGATAGCAATACGGATTTGTTTACACATGTTTCCTATTTTCTTTTGAAGTTTACCGCTCAAAATGGAAACCGGCGACAAGTAGGAACAGTCAACATTTGTTGTCGAAAAATATGGAAATTTCAAGGAACATTTAGGAAAATTTTGGAACATTTTCGGAAACACGCAAAAGCAACAAAAATGTTCCTACGGTGGAATCGTATAGTTCGAAGGGTGACAAGTAGAAACAGTCAACATTTGTTGCCGAAACATAAAGAAATTTTAAGGAAAATTTTCGGAAATACGCAACAGCAACAAAAATGCTCCTATATGTTCCAACGGTGAAACTGTAGCTTTACAGTTCTAAAACAATCTGGACACCCCACTTAGTAGCACTAGGAATGATAAATATATTATATAAATTAAAAAACTTCACATTAATTGATATCATTTTATTTCATTATTGTCGAAATCGGTTTAGGTTTAAGATTTATAGATAGCACCACATGTCTATGGACAAAAAATATAAAAAACGCTATAATTTTTTTATTCTTCGTAGGGAAAAATTTTTGAAAACACTTTTCTTATGAAATCATATGTGTTTTATCGATATCCATTGGAGTTTTTGAAATCGGACCAGCTACTAACTTTTTGTCGTGATACTATAACCCCTTAGCTTCGCCTCGGGGTAAATATGTTTCCGCGCTTTTTTCGCTGAAGACAACAAAACTAATAAATGTTATATATCAAAAATATACCCTTGAAGCAGTTGTCTATACGTTCAGGGATTTATTTGTCGTATATTTATCATCAATGATCAATGCACAATAAAAATTTAAGAGGGTACTTTTCCGAGCTTTTTGAGCTGTATTTTCCTTATAAGCTCATAAAAATCATGTAACAGCATTTATGGGGGATCTAGTAATAAGAAATGTATATTTGCGATAAGATAGCTATGAAATAATTCCGTGGGACCAAGAGTTATAAACTTGGTTTACGTTGAGCATGATTTTATGGCTAGTTATTTGGCGGTAGATACAAGCATTTTATGAGTTAATACGTGAGTATTTTCTTCATACACGGACGAAATGTGGTATTTGAACAATTTTCAGAAAGGGTACTCATTTATAAATTCAGTGAACTTCGGTTATGTAGAGCCACAATTCACGACAAATAAATATTCTCTCAATCAACGTAGATTGTTTGCACGTAGGATGTATTTACCGAATCATGTTTACTGCCACGGCATGAACCACCAAGTGGTACATACTGCATTCATATTACTAGGCCAAGCTACAGAGATTTTTTCATGTAAAAAGTGTTAGAAGAAAACCAGCTCCGCCATTGTGTGTAAAATAGTTCCACATGATATAGTGATTTGTTTTTCACTCGACTTTATTATTTAGTTTTTTGCTTATAAAATTGAAACTATCAAAGTAATCGTGATGATGTTAATAGACTTATTGTAGGAAATGAAAAGATGAAAAAAATGAGAGGTCGGACGACTCGATCAGACCCTTAGTCTGAGGGAAAATTGGAAAAAACCGTCCAAAATGCAGTTTTTTCAAAAGATCATAACTCGGTTGTTTTTTGAGTTGTAGCGTAGATCCTCTGGTTAGTATTATTTATCAATATAAACTTTATTTGTGCGAAGAGCAGGAACTGTCCGATACATAGTTTTTGATCTGTGGCCATTTGATTATGTTACTATGCAATTTTCCAGCAGACCTGAATGCGACAGATTTCAATTTACTAAAAAGATTTTGAAAGTAGAATCCTCATAGTTCAAAACGTTCATCTTGGTTTTCCATAAAAACGCTGAGAAATATGTTAAAAATAAAGATGAACATGACGAAAAACGGCCGAGCGCGTAAGAGTAGATGAAGAGTGGAGGTAGAGCAGCAGGCAAGGAGAAGTATGACATTCGAAAGCGGCGGCATTTTGAACGTGACAGTAATTTCTAAACGTTGTCAGATAATAATTGCAAACCCCCACTCTTCAACTACTCTCACGCGCTCGGCCGTTTTTTGTCATGTTCAGCTTTATTTTTAACATATTTCTCAGCGTTTTTATGAAAAACCAAGATGAACGTTTTGAACTATGAGAATTCTACTTTCAAAAATTTTTTTAGTAAATTGAAATCGGACCATACCTGTCGCATTCAGGTCTGCTGGAAAATTGCATAGTAACATAATCAAATGGCCATAGATCAAAAACTATGCATCGGACAGTTCCTGATCCGAAATGAAGTTCATATCAATAGCTAATACAGGCCGGAGGATCTACGCTACAACTCAAAAAATAACCGAGTTATGAACTTTTGAAAAAACTGCATTTTGGCCGGTTTTTTTCAATCTTCCCTTAGACTGAGGGTCTGCTTGAGTCGTCCGACCTATCATTTTTTTCATCTTTTAATTTTCTACAATAAGTCTATTGACACCATCACGATTACTCTGATAGTTTCAATTTTATAAGCAAAAAACTAAAAAAAAGCGATTTTTCGCATAAAATTGTTAATAACAAAGATATAAATAATAAAGTCGAGTGAAAAACATATCACTATATCATGTGGAACTATTTGACAAACAATGGCGGATCTGGTTTTCTTCTAACACTTTTTGCACAAAATGCTCACTCTAAATCTCTGTAGCTTGGCCTATACGTACATTAATATACATCTACTGAAGATGCCTAATGAATATTTCGAAATATGCGTCGAGAAAATATATATTATATATATATATATATATATATATATATATATATATATATATATATATATATATATATATATAGGCTTGCAATATTTTTGGTGAGTGAAACCGGGACACATCAATATGGGATAGCATTACCGGAGGGGTATTACCCCCCAGTAGAGCGGGGTCCATCCCTGGGAAATTTTGAAAAAATCAGTAACAAAAAATTTTAAAGACATTTTTTAATCCCCCCAAGTGACAGGAAGAAGAATCTTGAACTAGATTTTTAGTTCTACACGCCCTTTTTTGCTACTTAAAAACATATAATTTTGCCTTTTTAAGGATACTTTTTTCTGATCTATCTAGAAAGAAGTGTTAATAAAATAATATTTGAAATACTTCATAAAATTGTTTAATTGAACAATTGCTAGAACTTTTTGTTCAACTACAAAAACAATTATATAATTTTTTTTGACCAACTAAAAAAAAATTAAAATTAATAAGTTATGTTAATGTGTGATTTCAGACGAGGCGCTCTTCGCTCGATAAAGTGTACACCTTTCCTCTAGGTAGCACTCACCCTAGGCCTGCTGTTATAATCAAACTACTCACAGCCATTATTCATTACTTGATACTTGATTATCTTACACCCGTTTTCCGAGACATTGATCAAACCGGGCGGGACACCGGGACAAAAGCAAAATACTGGGACTGTCCCGGCCATGGCAAGCACAAGCATATATATATATATATATATATATATATATATATATATATATATATATATATATATATATATATATATATATATATATATATATATATATATATATATATATATATATATATATATATATATATATATATATATATATATATATATATATATATATATATATATATATATATAATATATATATATAAATATATATATTTATATATATATATATATATATATATATACCGGGTGTATATATAACTTTTTAATGGATTCTCCGATTTTATTGAAATTTGGGTGGTTTATCTCAGACATAATTTTGAATTTTTTCACATACGAAATCAATATGGCTGACTTTCGGTTTCACAGAAAACAATATAAAAATTAAAAATTCAAATGGAACACCCTATATATTTTTACATATTTTAATTCTGAGGCTTCAAATACATACATTCCATCTGTCAAATGTCAATTCTAGCGCCGTTTCAATTTTGTTTTTCAGTTTGTTTTTTTTATCGTAGATGGCTGCGACGTCGTCTAAATCATAGATAATTGATTTAAAATATCGCCCAAAGTAATAATTTTTTTAAAAATTCATTTTCGTGAAGTTTGTTAAAGAGTAAATTCTTTTTCGAACCAAAACTCAGTTTTTTAAATAGAAACATACATGGGCCACCCGGTATATCAAAAAGCTCCTTAAAATTCCCTCAAAATGATTCTCACATCAGTTTTCTCAATTCCTAAATAACGAAGTAATTATTAAAACTATTATTCTTATTGGTTCCTTGCTCCTGAGAAAAACAAAATTGAAACGGTGCTAGAATTGACATTTGGTAGATGGAATGTACGTATTTAAAGCCTCAGAATTGAAATATGTAAAAATATATAGGGTGTTCCATTTGAATTTTTCATTTTTATATCGTTTTCTGTGAAACCGGAAGTCGGCCATATTGATTTTGCATGTGAAAAAATTCAAAATTATGTCTGAGATAAACCACCCAAATTTTAATAAAATCGAAGAATCCATCAAAAAGTTATAGGGGTGGCCCATCACTCATTTACACCCGGTATATATATATATATATATATATATATATATATATATATATATATATCAAATATGCTTTATTGTCTTAAAATTATACATTTTATTGACAAAGCAAAAAAATAGTAACTAAATAATGTAAAACATAAAAATAAACACACATAAACTTTACAATAATTCCTCCTCAATCGAAGCTGATGCCTGTGTTATTCAATTCGCTGATATCGATCAATCAGTGCTCAGAATAGTAGTCCTCTATAGAGTAATAAGGTCTATCAAGAAAATAAGATTTTGTTCGTTTCCGAAAACTGGTCAAGGAAGTTATAGATTTTAATTCCTCTGGAAGGTGATTGTAAATTTTCTTATCATTGTAAATGATGGATTTTTTGTTAATTCAGAGGAAGGAATAGGGAGGTGAACATGATGCCCCGAAGATCTGGTGGAATACCCGTGCTGTGACACCAAGGGTACGGCATGAAAATACTTATGAATCAATTGCACACAGATTCAAGTAAATATAAAGAAGGAAGCGTCAAAATTCCATTTTTCTTGAAATGAGGTTTGCAATGAGCCCTAGTTTTCAGTACAAACATGTAACGAATTGCTCTCTTCTGCAATTTGAGAATGGTGTCAAGTTGTGAAGATATATTGCTTCATGCTGTTTGCGGCCTAGTAAATCTTTCATTGACTATTTCACTCATTCCATTTTTAGTGAGAAAGTTTCCATAGCTACTCTCGTTTCACAGCGATAAAACATGCAAGCCGGCAAAACTTACTATGTTAGTATTTCAGCGACAATATTTTGACGTTTCTCACATGAATCGTTATTTCCTTGACTTTCTGAAGTGTGACCATATTACTGTTAGACATATTTTCTCGTGAAATAGTCATGTCGAATACCACTCGAGATGAAATTTAAGCAGGTAAAATTTCTCTCTTGTAACATTCAAGTTTGTTGCTTAGACAATTTCGCTCATGGCATTTTTTCCAAAATCACTCGCCTGACGGCTCGTGATTTTGATACAAATGTCATTCGCGAAATCGCCTAAGCAACAAACTTTCATATTACAATCGAGAAATTTTGCCGGCAAAATTTCATCTCTAGTGGTATTATATATGACAATTTCCTTACACTTTCTGACTAAAACCAATTTGGTAAATAGAATTTTCCAAAAGACCTTTCCAGCGATTGTGCGAACTACCGTTTTCAACTGGAAGTGAAGTATGGTGTACGAGGAAGGTGATTTTTCATCGCGCATCAGGAGTAGACACAAGGTTAAGAGTAGTATTGCTGATTGAATTTAATGTAATGATGAAACTCAGTTTGGTAGTAACTTGGCTTTATAAGGTAAGATAATTACGGTGCAATTGAATTTTTCCTCCCAGTTTTCTTCTCGTTTTGATTTCGGATTATTTTGCGTGATGATTTGATTTTTGTATTGAAGAGCCATTTCATTTTGATCAGAATATCTATTGTCTTGATATATTTCATCTTATATTATTAATCCGTTTGAAAAAGTAACTAGTACTTATTAACTTATTAACAGTATATTGCAGTGAATTCTTGAATGAAAGCACATGGATGCAATACTTTTATAGAGGCATATGCTGTTAATATTATGAACCTTAGTAGTAGTTTTTTTGTATAATAGGTTGATATCAAGGGCGTCGATAATTTTTTTTTTGGGGGAGTAACAAATTAACAAGATAAATTTTCAAAGCACTTTTATTGTTTGTATGCCTTTGCCCCTTGGCATATTGAGGAAAATAATTATAAGGTAACAAAACTTAGGTAATATTTAATTAAAATAAACATAATTCTTGTATTCTTCCTAAAGTAACCTTTTTTAAAAAAACTTTGAACTAGAAAATAATAGTTATTTAATAAACTAGTCTATTAATGACAGCGATAAATGGTTGAGATATTTTAACGCGTGAGCGGAGCGAGCGCGTTAATAGTTCGAGACCATTAATCGCTACATTAATAAACGAGTTTATTACACGATTTTTCCGTCGACCTCATCATGAATTGAGAATAAATTCTTGATTGAAATAAATTTTTATTTTGCATGACAGATACACTTGATACAATATAAATTTCTATGTTCATTTCGATATATTTATATTTATAGATAGATAATTTATCCATGGTAACATACACATTCAGTATTTTCACATGTCACAAAGATAAAGTAAGATTACATATTTCAAAATTTCAACACAATTAAGATACATATCACAAAACATTAAAATAAAACATGTACAATTAAAAGGTTAAAAAGCTCTCCAAGTATTCCTGAACTGAATAAAAACATCCACTCTTCAACATGTTTTTGAATTCGTTTATTGGAATCTCTCTCATATCTAAAGGTATCTTATTGAAAACCTTTATGGCCAGATACCCAGGGCCATCCCGACACCTCCTCAACCGATGATACCTGCCAACAACATTATCCCGATATCTCGTCTCATGTGCGTGTACATTTCGATACGTCTTATATAGTTCCATATTCTTCCTCACAAACATGAGATTCTCCAAAATATACACACAGGGAAATGTCAACACACCAAGGCGTTTAAATGCCGATCTGCAGCAGTCTCGATACCCCAAGCCAGAAACAATTTTAATGGCCCTTCGCTGCAGCCCAAAAACCCGATGGAACAATTTGAGAAATTCATAGATGAAATATTAGACATGTGACATTCTGAATAGTTAACATTACCTACAATATCCGATAAGGAATATGTGGAACTGGTGGAAGCTGAAGTGTTATTTACTTTCGAACGATTATTGCATAAAAATTTTTCCGCAGTTTCTACTTTATTTTGTATAGAGTTAAATTTTTCGATTTGAATTATGAATTCCTTTTCTCTGTGGAATAACAGCACAGACACAGAATAATTCAACTATTCCGTGCTGAATACTTCTGTGTTTGGTTGCCCATGACAATCATACATTAAAATGGGAGAAATTGCACATTAAAATGGGTCATTAATGATCAATTTCGTGTACGTTAAAGTAAGCTTTTATTTAGAGGTCGACGGAAATATATATTTTTACATGAGGATAAAATGTATATTTTTATATATGAGGAAAAGTGATATAGCACATAAATTTTGCGCTACTGAGTATTTTCTTTCAGGTGTATAATATTATTCTTTAAATAAGTAGTAGTATAAGTCAAATTTTGATAGCAAGTAAAATTGTTATTAAAATTCAACTTATACCACTTATTTAGTGTATATCGAGGTGAATATATCATCATACACCTAGGAACAAAAATACTAGAATATTGTAATTAAATTAATAAATTATTATAATTATGTGCTTTTAATTAATTAATAAAATTGGTGATAATACACTTTTGTTTTCTTTCGTCAAGTGTAGGCAGAAAACTATTTTTTTGTCAAAAGTCTATCTGGGGGGGGGTAATTACCCCCCATTACCCCCTCCCCTTATCGACGCCCTTGGTTGATATATTGTTAAATCATACTCAGTAATTCTCTTGTTCACTTCTGGTCCTTTAGGGCACCCTAACTAAAGTCATTCTTTGTTTGAATAGTTACATGACTTTTGTTAGAGCTAGACCCGTGACTTAATTTGCAAGTCCGGATTTTACTTATATATATATATATATATATATATACATATATAAATATATATATATATATATATATACATATATATATATATATATATATATACCTATATATATATATATATATATATATATATATATATATATATATATATATAAAAAATTTTTTTATAGAACGTACTTTAATTTATATATATTTTTTTTCCATTTCTTCTTTATATATATATATATATATATATATATATATATATATATATATATATATATATATATATATATTTATATATATATATATGTGTATATATATATATATATATATATATATGGAACCACTTTCAAGGTTATTTTAAAATATAAATTATTGAATCCAACTAACATAACTGCTATAAATAAAACAAATAATTGAATCACATATTTTAGATAAATTTTATTGATATTATATACATTCAAACTACAATAATGATAAATTTCTGAAAGTACAAAAGCTTAACCATAATTACTATCACAAAATTTGTTAATTAATTTAATCTACAATAATACTATATTGTGTTATCCATACATTCATTCACAAATAGTACTCAACTCTCCCTATTCATTACAATAATCAGTTCTGATAGAGGATGACAATTTTGATTGAAAATATATCACATTATATGAGCTCAAAGAAGTTCATATTCGACTTCAGCATTAACAGGTTCCGTTTTCATGAAACCTAACAAGAAAATTGCGAAACGCTGAAGCATTACAAACAATATAATTAATAATACTGAAATATTAGTCTTAACGTAAATTATAATCAAGGTTAGCGTATCATCAAATATGTATTAGTAATGAAAAAAATTTTTTTTATCTACTTGCACCAGAAGAGCAGCCAACGCAAATCAAAGAAACATAAATAATAATAGGACATTTCTTAGAACCTCAATAATCTGAATCAAGAACAGTTTAAACTGCCAACAATTAAGGACAAGCCATTTTAAATGAAAATTATAACATATGATCGATTTATTGTTAATTTAAAGCAGTGAAAGGTGACGGCCGTTTAAATATATAACCAAATAAGTTTCAAATTTAAAATGATGATCCAAAACTGTAAATTTGAAATAAACTTCAATTTAGAGTACAATTGAGATAGTATACATCATTTCTCAATGAAAGATACATTGGGCATGGCGATTTTTCACCACGTTTCTCTTGTTCTAATCTTTATCGGATTTTAGGCCGTTAACCTTTCACTTCAAAAGAATACAAAAATGATAACTCCTCATTATTATCACTTGTTTTTTTTATTATGATTATACAAGGCAACGCAAAATCATTTCTTGCGTATTTTTCAATCTTAAGTAACCTATTCAGTCATTGGTAAGAGGTCCTTTTCCTTTCAGGAGTAAGTGAAAAATCTTATGTAAGACGAATGCGTAATTCAATTTTGAATTTTTTAAAGCTAGTTGATTTTGGTGAAACGTCCGTTGATTCCAAAAAAAAAGTATAATTAATTTAAAGGGAATAATCTTAAATTATCTAGATCATTGTATAACAATCGAAATTTACATTTTTCTAGAGAATCCAAATTATATCATTGTATTTTACCTTTTCATTTCACATAAAATTTTTTATTCGGAATAATAATCACGCCACGTTTAATTTGTACACTCTGTAGTATTCACAAGAAGTCTAGAGAATATAAAACTGAAATATATTTTTTCTCTTGGCCTCACTAGATGTATTCGATAAAATCAAGTAACTATCGATAGTCAATAAATAGGTATTTGTACCTATTTATATTATAGTTATGATCTTAATATCACCAACGAATATTTGAAGACAATATATAACACATTACTAACAAAATTCATAGAATATATTAAAGTTACGAATGATCAATAAATTAAACAAATTGAAGACATAGTTATGACGCGACATAGAGTACATTCTAGTTATATAGAGGTAGAATTTCCAAGAGCATCCAACTATTTTTAGTTTTCTGATCAATAATAAAATTTATATAGTCTACACTTTCCGCGAAAAAATCCAGGAGCTAACAGCAGTTAGGTATGCAAAAAATTCTGAATGTGGTTCCAGAAGTGTAGGAAAATGCATGTTGCCAGCGGAGGAAGTGGTGCAGTCAGGCAGAATGGAGTGGAAAAGATGCGCCGAAGACCGGCCATAGCTTGGTAACAGCCCGTCATTAAAAGGTAGAATTAGTGTCAAATTGTTCAGATCTTAGTCCGAAATAACTTGACCCATTTAAAAATTCTCGAAAAATGCTTCAAATTCCCTAATCCGAGAAAATTAACAACTCGGCAAGAATCGGCCGATTTTCGGCGCAACTTTACCACTTCCCTCCCATCTGACTGCACCACTTTCCCGAATGGTAACAATCATTTTTGAGCACTTCAACACCTGATGAACTATTAGTTCATGGACTATTAGTACCTATAAATAAATTTTTATGTGAAGTGAAGTAACAATATCTCCGCATATATTACATAAATTGAATAATATAAGTTATTTACTATTCCGAAATTCAATTTCTTTATATATCACGAAAATTTCAGATACCTCATTTGATCCCAAAAGAAATATTATATAAATTAGCCTTTAAACAACATCCCTTATTGGCCTCTCAACGCCCCTTTCACGATACAGATTATTTCTAATCGAATTTAAATATTCAGTATTGATATAAGGGGAAATTGGTCTAGTACAAATATTATATATTATATATTTACCAAAAATCTAAGACAGAGTGAAAACCGTGTTGAAAATATTTAAGTCGTTTTGAAAATTCATATTATAATGTTCATTATTGGAAGAAAATGTTCTAACCCTCAAATTTCGATTATTATAATCGATTGTAATGTTAGTAAAATTTCAAAATATAATAATTCGTGTTAGAAAAATTTTTTGATATTATAGAAATTATTTTATCATTATTCTATTGTTTCAACCAATTAACCCATTCTAATTATTTAGTTAATGAATATTTAACTAATTATTGTCCTTCTTTTCATCAACAATGAACATTTATAGTTGTAGTTTCTTCCAAAATGAACATTTCAATATGAAGGAAGAAATTACGTTCGTCGCACCAACATCTACAAAAAATCCATATTCGAATTCACTGGACCACTTGTTATAAATAAAAAATAGATATATAAATATAAGGACACAAGGTGATAGGACAGGTAATAGGAGAAGACGCAAAATGACACGGCAAACGTTGATGCAAATTTTCAGTCTTATTCAGTGCATTGCGTACGGTACAATTTCTTCTTGTTGAGGATATAAGCGGGACTTATGACTACAGTTCCGCCTCGGGTAAGATTCCTGGAAAGAAAAACGTTTCACTGTAACAAACAATAGTTCAAAATACGACAGAAAACTGAGCCAGGACAATTATTGTCGTTTTTTTTTAGACAAAGAGCGAAACTTAAACTTGAACCATTTTCTCATAATCTGTTACTATAGTCTGTCCAGCGAGAGTTGACTTGCATGTCACAGTCATGCGCACATAACGACTCAATGCTGCCTACCCAAATAAATAAAATTCGAAACTGTCAAAATTCATATATGTCTAAAGTAATTTTCTGAAAAAATAGTTATATGGTGATATCATTCATTTCGACAAATATTCTGTCCTTAACATATCAAATCGTATGTATATCTCAAGAATAATTAACATTCCGAGTAATGAATATAAGTTGAATGGTTGTTAAGTTGACAGATAACCTGGTTCTCGAAGATTTTGTAAGTAAAAGTTCGATTTATCGATCGATGAATATGGATTCCAGTATAGTAGTACTTTCATCGTAAAATAGAATAGATAGAGTGACACTTCTTGTAGGGAATAATAGTTATTTTGAATTTCCCGCTAAAAATGCCCGCCATATCAAACATGCAAAATATCTCATTTTTGTTGAAAATTGAGTGAGCTAATTAGATTTAAGATTATTCATTACGTCTGGCAACACTGTTCCCGATCGACGTCATATACAATTGATGACGTGCACGCCAACTCTCGCTGGATAGACTATAGACAAGTATTTTTTGTCGAAATAAACAAAACCGAATCTGAGCGAAGAACGACAAAGAAATTAATTTTCAAAGTTGAGGACAGGACGCTGAACATCTCGGCAATCTTTATACTAACACGAGACAAATAAAAACAATTTTAACCATTTTTGAGCATATTGTCGCGCTCGGAGGAGTTGATATTTGTCATAGTTGCAGAGCAGAATAGTAACATTGATACAGTGAGATTCAAAAAGTTTGCAACATATGGGACACTTTTATTATCCATTTGTCAGAAAATTTTATACCTGATGAAAATTAGTGCATTGCGGAAAACATAGATTTTAAATGTCAACTTTCTAAATTTCTGACAGGTGTACAGTGGAGAACAAAAATAGAAGTTTTGATCAAGCGTAAACTACTCTTATTTATTAAAAAAGTTTATTTGAAACAGTTTTTTATATTTGAAAACAATATTTAGATTTGAAATCGCAGCCATCTACGCAATAAATTTTGATAAATCCATTTGTTCATGGTTCTAGCCACATAAAGAGTACTTACTAGTATCTCATATACACCTTATGCGCATCCCTCATATTACTATTGTAATATTTCAATGTGAAATAATTATATCTATAGATATATATATATATATATATATATATATATATATATATATATATATATAGTGGATTTAGTTACGAGGGTCGTTCAATAAGTCCTTAGAAAATCCAAGAGATGGCGCTCGTAGTATCGGTGAAGATTTTTTTTCCGTTAGCAGCACTATCGATAGGCAAGCTGTCAAAATTTCAGCTCGATCCATGACGTAGGTCAATTTCTATCGTCGATTGAAGTCAACAACATTTGTTTATACATAACAATGGAGAAAAGCGAGTTCCGGGCTGTCATCAAACATTTCCATTTGAAAGGCTTAACGCCGAAAGAAATCAAAGCCGAGTTGGATGCAGTTCATGGCACATCTGCACCTGTGTTTGCGACAGTCTACAATTGGGTGAATGGATTTAAACGTGGCCGTTCATCCACAAAAGATGAACATCATCCGGGACGCCCAGTGGAGGTGTCTACTCCCGAAATCATCAATAAAATCCACGACCTGATTTTGAGCGATCGACGAATTAAAGTGCGCGAATTAGTTGAGGCCACAGGCATATCACAAGGTACAGTCGCTTCAATTTTGCATGAAAAATTGTCTGTGAAAAAAATGTCGGCAAGATGGGTGCCGCGTTTGCTCTCAGAGGAGAATAAGCGCAATCGTGTGGTCGACTCTGAGGTCATGTTGGCACTCTTCCGTCGCAACCCTGCCGAATTCCTTCGTCGATATGTAACTGTGGACGAAACCTGGATCCACTACTACACTCCAGAAACGAAGAGACAGTAATCACAGTGGATTTTCAAGGGTGAACGGGCTCCAAAGAAGGCGAAAACAGTGGCATCGGCCGGCAAGGTGATGGCCACAGTCTTTTGGGATACGCAGGGCATCATTTTTCATCGACTACTTGGAAAAAGGAAAAACGATAACAGGGCCGTATTACGCGTCGTTATTGCAACGGTTGAGCGAGGAAATCGAAGAGAAACGTCCGCATTTGAAGAAGAAAAAAATCCTCTTGCATCAGGACAATGCGCGTGTGCACACCTGTGCTGTTTTCATGGCCAAAATTGTGGAATTGAAGATGAAATTGTTGCAGCATCCTGCTTATTCACCAGATCTGGCCCCAAGTGACTATTTCCTGTTTCCCAATCTGAAGAAATGGCTTGGCGGACGACGGTTCACTTCCAACGAGGACATCATTGCTCAAACGAATGAGTATTTTGCAGAACTTCCGAAATCCTATTTTTTGGACGGCATAAAAATTTGGGAAAAACGTTTGGAAAAGTGTGTAGAGCTGAAAGGAGACTATGTTGAGAAATAAAAAAAATTTACCCTAAAAAACAGTGTTTTCCTATCTTTTTCTAAGGACTTATTGAACGACCCTCGTAGTTGCCGAAACTAAGTGGAAAACATCTATTTCTTTTAGTGGGGATGCAGCAATTGGTCAGTCAGAAAACTAAAAATGCAATGGCGAACAACAGCCACGTTGAATAATTCCAGAAATCAAACTGAAAATAAATAATTTCATTCTACACTTGTTCAGGGAAAATCAAATAAAATAAAATTGAAAAAACATGAGGGAGATGATCATAAAGATAAAGATATAAGTATAATATAAGAATAAATTCCATTCAGCTTGTATATTTGTATTGTTTTTCACATTTCCAAGAAATTAAGAATAATGAGTACTAAATTAAAGCAGTTAAGAAAGAAGTTATTCGCGTGATATCTCGAAAATTATGCGTGGAGTGATAACGAAGTTGTAAAAACTTCGAATCCCGATACAAACAGGGTGAAATAATTGCCTTATCTTTACGACCATCATCCTCAACTCAAACCTTCAGAAAAATTTATATCATAGCCGCCCCCTTTTCCGAGAAGTAAAAACAAATACTAATAACGTTCCTCTCGTTTTGATTAAAGAAAAAAGTTTATATCGGTATTTAACTCGAACATTTTGGTGACCTAATTGTGAATTATGATCGTAGGAGTACTTATTATGGTCGGAAGATTGTTAGAAAGAATATTTTGAAATTGCAATACAATTATTAATACTTATGGCTTGAAATTTTCCTTCCATAAATTGTTTCAAATTTCACATAAAAAACGGTTCATGAAGCACAGAATGAACAAATCTGCTTTTCTTGTATATTTTGTTGAACATATTAGTTTTGTTTAAACTAGGAATTAAAATTCATTGTAACACTTCATATTACCACGTATACGTATCATTTAATAATTATGAAATATAACGTAGAAAATAGTACTACTATATTGTTTTATTAGGACTAAGAGTGATACTTTTTGTGGCGGAACTAAATGTTTAAATTTTAGTCGAGCCACAAAAAGTGCTTTTCTCCGAATAAAACATGCGATTTTTCCCGCAAACGGTGTTCAAACGATAGAATTGAGATGATATTTTTAAAAAGGATTAGATGTGAAGAAACGTGAAACTAGATTGCTTTGTAGATGTCAAGGCAACACAAATTTGACATTTCAACAAAATAATTGTCAGAAACATTTAAAGTCTTATCTATGCATTATAGGACTGTGCGTTTTTGGTAAGTACCCGAGTATTAAGAAATGACTTGTTGCATTAAAATATATAAAAATTTTCACACAGATTACATTATGTCGGATTCGGAACCCAACTGTACGCCGCCCGACGTTCTTGATATCTTGTACTTTTTTGTACGCTCACGGTCGGGCAAAAAAGTGAAAACAAACGGACGTCTGCGAAATCAAACTTCAACATTGAGAATTGAGGTTAAAAAATTGTCATTTTTTGACGTTTGCGGAAAAAATATATTTGTTCTACGAGCGGGCGGAAAATTTTCCACACACATTTTAGTGTGGAAAATTAATTTTTCTACAAGCGTGCGCTTTCAACCCTTTTCCCGCACGCATTTCAATTCGTAAAGAGTCACATTGCCAAACGGTGCGGGAAAAACCCCTGCTAATCCATTTCCGCACGCGTTTGCGTGCGGTAATGGAATAGCGGGGATTTTTCCCGCACGCTTTTATTAGAGAATAAACTGAATAATGATATGTCTCTATGCACCGAACGCCACCGACGACGTCACTATGAAAACGACATGTGAATTAACATAATATGTCATTAGTATGATATTATTTGAATATATCAAATCAAATTTCATCGGTGTGTTAAAATCTCCGTTAAAATAAGCGCTTGTAGAAAAAATATTGTTCCTAACTCGTGCGGAAAGAGTCTTTCCGCACCTCTTAGGAAAATAAGTATTTTCTACGACCGTGCGTTTTAACCCACTTTCCCGCACGCATTTTAGTTTTGAAAGTGTCACTTTCCCGCACTAGTGCGGGAATGGAATAGCGAGGATTTTGCCCGCACGCTTTTATCAAAGAATAAACTGAATAATGATATGTCTCTATGCACCGAACGCCACCGACGACGTTACTATGGAAACGACACGTGAATTAACATAATATGTCATTAGTATCAAATTATTTGAATACTTATACCAAATTTGATCTGTGTGTTGAAATCTAATCGATCTCGTATAAGCGCTTGTAGAAAAAATTATATATCAAATAAAATTATATTATATATATTATATCAAATAAAATTATCTGTACTACAAATGACTTAAAACCGTTGCCGTCACCGTCATCGTTATCTTTATGCGACCTGCAACTGATGCCATCCCTCATCGACGTTATCTACCTTCCAGTTGAAACTAAATAACTCCACTGGACCGGCAATTCTTACTAGTCTACAGAATGCAACAAATTGTGTTTTTCTCCGATCGTGGGAAAAGTGGCACTATTTTGACCTGTTTTCTATGCGAAAAGTTCAACATTCCAGAATAGTGGGCAGTTGCTAAGCAATTAGAAAATAACAGTGCGGTAATATTCTTACCGCACTGCTGTAGCGTGCGGTAATGTAACAAATGGATTATTACAATAAAATGAAACAAAGTATGGTTTTGATTTTTATGATTGTTGTTAATATTTACATTTAAATTTGTATCCTGTAGCTTGACGTTTCAAAAATGCTCTCAGTTTTTGGTACTGGGCAATATTAATATTATTTTCAACAAAGTTGATCGAAGCATGGAATAATGTGCCCACAACGTCGAAGATTTCATTGTTTTAGCCAATTCAGCAACATACGCCATCAGTACAATCTCAGAAAAGGATACACTGTTGTTTTTCTGCAAAAATCCATGAAGCGTTGGTACGCAAGTTCATACTCCTTTCTGGATTTCGCCGGAAGTAAATTAAGTGGAGCCGCGTTCGCGGCTTCTACTAGTTCAGAAGGCGTGCAAGGTAACAAATTATCACTATCAGTGTTCATGTTTACAAATTCTTTTTTAATTCCTTATAAAATACAACGAATCAAACAAAACCGGCTTTGAAATTATTGTACTTTTGTCATAACGAAGTAATTTCCATGGTTACCACTTCTATATTTTAATGTGAACATAGAGAAACCTATTTAAACTTACTTGATTACATCTTGAATGAAATATTTTTTAATTAATTTTTTAAATGTAAATCAACGATCGGAGAAAAAATAGTATGTTTAATTCGTGGGAAAAGCATATTCCCAAACTCCTGTATTAACTGTAATTATCACAGTCGTTTGGGAATATTATGCTTTTCCCACTAATTATACAATATACTATTTCAATAATAATATTTATAATAATTAGTAGTTTTTAGTTAAAGTTTTGTATATTATTATGTTTGTTGGAATAAAATAATTTTTGAAAAATGAGTTGGTATACTTTTTTGTATATACGGTCGTAGAAAAAATAATGTTCCTAACTCATGCGTAAAGTGTCTTTCCGCACTTGTTAGGAAAATAACTATTTCCGCACCGTGCGGAAATGGATTAGCAGGGGTTTTTTCCGCACTGTTCGAACTATAAGCACTTATAATCAGATAAAAATATCTCAACTTTTGATTAGTTCTGTTGACTTTCCTCACGCTCGTAGAAAAACTATTGTACCTAACACCTGCGGAAAATGTTTTTCCGCACTCGGCTGCTTCACCGAACTCCGCTACGCGTCGTTCGGTGAACGGCAGTCTCGTGCGGAAAAATTCAATTTCCGCACTTGTTAGGTAAATAGCTATTGCAGCTGTACGTTTTCTACCAACATATTTATTAATAAGATACTTTGAAACTTTAATTTCTGATAGTATCCCTAATACTGTTCAATATGTTAAGTAATCCTATTTGGTCACTCTTTGTAATCAAGGATTCTGTACTTTAACATTCAATTCATGAAAAATATACTAGTTGATAATAGTAAATTTGATATATCGCATCAATCGAACAAGGAAAATTCATCATAAATTTGAAAATTATCAATTAACTTTCCGAGGGAGCTGGTTTTATGTATTCCGAGACGTGAAATCTGCATTCATAATGCAACAGTGAATTATAGAAAACGTCAAGTCACCCCGACTCGAAATATGCATACAGCTGTTTCGATCTTATTATATATCTTCAGTACAGCTTATTTGAGTCGAAGCGAATTAACTTATTTCTAATTGTTCCCCATTACCAATCGCGCTGAAATTACTATATGCATAACAACCCATAACCCCCTCCGCCAAAGATATTGGACAATAACAATTCACTGTTTAGATCGAAAATGCAGAATTCCGTCCTACTGCAACAGTGGCGTATGTGATTCCAGAGCACACTAACATATCTTTCAAAACCTCTGGACATACTACGAGATCGCGATCCGTAAATACTTGTTGCGATATTCGCAATATAAAAATTTCAAATTATTGATGAACTTTCCTTGTTCACTTCATCTACTTAATATATGAAATAATTGACTATGGTCAACTTGTATATTTTTTCTGAATTGATTATTAAATTTATAAGTACTTTATACCTAGGGTTAGTAATAGTAGGGGAGCCCGAGATGCTAAATGGGGATTCACTCGAGCGTCGTGGGGACCTTTTGGATTGTGAAGATTAGATACTTAAACGAAAAAAAAGGTTATATCATGTATGCCATTTCACTGGGGGAAAACCTATGCAGATCTTCAAAAAGTAAAAAAAAAACTTGTTATATAGAAATACTCTAGCGCGTCAGATATTAATAGTTTATACACCCCACATCGTCTCTGATAACGAAGGTAAGTTAATCTATCGGTTTGCATGGTGGGGGTGACCGTACGAGGCCAAAACTCATCGCCGATATTCAAAAATGCAAAAAAAAATTTTGACATTTCGTTCAAAATAAAAATGAAAATTTTTGGTAATCCCATACTGTTATTTTGATTTAACGGTATTCAGATGAAAATTGAAAAGTCAGTGTTAACGGCCGCCGGCCGTTATAATTTCTTAACGGCCGACAGCCGTTAAGAAATCACTTGTTCAAATATTTATTTCAAAACATCATTCTGCTTACAATAACAACATTGAAATTGGGAGAATAAACCTCTGATTTTCATTTCGCATAGGCTAATAATACATCTTCATTAACCACCTTTACATTCTTGCTTTTACGCCACATTTCAAAATTTTCATATTCTTTTTGATATCGCTCTTGAGTTATTTTCGGCAGTTAATCAACACTCGCTGCACTGCACATGATTCTCCCAATATTTCTAAAGGAATTTGATTTTGTTCCTCAATTTCATCAATTTCATCCATGGTCGTCGTTAAAGCGAACTTGAGAACACAAAAAACTGACGTTGTTTATAAAACTGTCAAACTGTTCCATGACAACAGAGTGCACGACGTTGGGATTTTTCTTTAGAATTGCGAGGTACGGGGTTTTTTCTTTCTTCGGAATCAAAATGTAATCTTTCAACGGGATTACGAAAATTTTTAACGACACACGGCCGATACCCAAATAACGGATTCAGTTAGTTATAATCCTCGGCCTTGTTACGTTAATAACTATAAAAGTGCTCGAGAATGTCAAGGTGACGTTTTCTTTTTGCAACTTTTTTATTAGTCTCCTATTTCTTTATGCCACGTGCAAATCGTCAGATTAGTGAAATGCATACTCTTCTGCATGTAGTTAACTCACCTTGCCCTAATCTGACGCGCTCGAGTTTTTCGAACGATCGTTTTTCTTTTACTAATCTGATCGGCTGCCCTAGACGAACACCCCCATATTAAGGGTTCATGTATGGTGGGGATACTTAACAGGGTGCAAGGTTTTCCCCAATATATTATTCTGCCGCGCTTGGGTAAATCCCAAAATCCCCACTTGGGCTCCCCTACTATGACGAAATTTCATATGTGATACAAATGCAACAAGGTTTATTAAGAGTATAAGTAGAGTACCTTATAGAAAGTGAGAGTATGCAAAAGATCGTAAAATAATTAAACAAAAAGCTCGGCTCAAAATGTTCAACGACAACAGCAACGACGGAAAAACTAGGTGATTTTTCACGCTCCGAAGCTCCAACTAAGGTAGACAACGTAGAGTTTGATGTGATACATCTGAAGGGAAAGTTTCAGGTCCGAATTCTAATGGAACTCTCTCTGTTTACTATGGTATTCAATTATGTTTAATTGAAATAATCCTAACTAAGTTTGCGTATAAAGTATATAACAAGTTTTCTTGCTGTTTCAAATCGAATACTTCAGCTCATTTCCCGCAGCCGCTTTCAATCTCAACTCGGTCGCCAATTACCGAACGAAATTTGATCGGAAAAAAAGACTCCGTGATTCGATTTCCCAGTTTTCCATCTCTCTCTCAACCTCCCTCCCTCTCTCTCTCTCGCTCTCTCTCTCTCTCTCTGTGTGTCTCTGTCTCTCTCTCTCCGCCCAATTCATTTTCAAGGTTCGCTGCCAGCGGCGTGCGTGAGCGCTTAAAGGCTTAAGCTATTATCCTAGATAATGACACAATTAACTTTTTCCGAATGGGGTCCAACAGGACGTATACGATTCCAATACCCTCTGGTGGAACGAGGTTCACGGGTCGCACGCGACGTCACGCCGCCGATAACGTAAATTGGTAAATGTAATTTCGGAGACGAGCCGTCTGACGGTATCTCGAATTCAATTTCTTCCTATCGGCCGGCTATTTGCGAAGCAGAAGTATTATTGAATAATATGATATCCATGCGATGAGAAATACGAGCTATGTTCGATGGCTAAGAAAATAATTCAACAGGCAGTATCCATTTCGAAATATATGTATATATATTTTACATATATACATACAGGGTGTACCATGAATATGGACGTCCATACGTATCTTCAAAATTACAACTAGATTAGTTATTTATGTACCAAGTGCGTTATATAGATCATAACGCCCGATGGGCTTTAGGATCAAGTAACACACGTGGTTTATACAAGATTTAATATTTCACGAAAAAATTATTTTATTATAATGAAAAATCGATTTTAAAATCGGTTCATTGGACCTATACTTTCCATTTTCCTTCTCATAGTGGGCATGTCATTTGTTGATATTTTGACGTTTGTGAATATTTTTGTCATCGTATTTAGTGAATGTCATTGCTGCTTTCTTTGTGTAGTCTTATAAAAATGATGGAAATGAAAATGAATTTGCCCAAGAATATATAGAAAATGCAGCCAAAGCTGCGAATAATTCATTGCCGGAGAAATCCAGAGTCGTATACGGCAAGGATTATGAAGTATTTAATCAATGGAAGTTGCTTCATTTCTCCTCGTACAATGAGCGGGCGTTATGATTCATAATGCCCGCTCATAACGCCCTAGGGCATAATGAGTATATTTATAGCAACCGTATCTAAAGGTAAAATCTAAGGTAAAATCAACAAATAATATACAAGTGAAAAATAATATACAAGTGAAAAATAAAACAATTCAAAATTAGGAATCGTACTAGATTGAATTATTTTTAATAATTGAGCTAATTGATTTTCTGATATTTGACAAATTGCACTACTTTATAAAATGCTTTACTGAACTTGAATCGGCGAGTGAAATCGTGCCTCTTCATACAGGATTGTTCAGAAAGATGACCCAAAATCTGGTTTTTTAAATGGGAAATCCTCACCTATTTTTTCATTGAATTCATATTTAGAACCAAAAATAATCGATTCTTTCAATTCAATTGCCTATTCCTAAAATTAACCGTTCATTTTATTTCAAAAAAACAATTTTCAATGTCAAAGATTCAATGTCATTTAATTTTAATGACTTCACTTGTAATTTGAATCAGTTGAATAACAATAAAACCTGCTGCTTTTTTTGATGAAACAAAAACGGTCGAGTTCAGGAATAGGAAACTGAGTTTAAAGTAGATTTCCTATTATTTATCGGTGCTAAATATCGATTTATTGAAAAAAAAAAGGGGGCCCTCATTTAAAAAACGTATTTTCATGAAAATTTTGGGATATCTAATATAAAGAAAAAACTTTGTATGAGTCCACATGTCCAATTTTATTAATTTATTAATTTATTTACCATGTATTGATTCACTGGATTAATCCTAAATGATTTTAACTGATGTGTGTTTTACGTCTTGTTCTGTTTCTTCTGATTGATTCCTTCCTGTATCCTGACAAAGTGAGTACTCTAAATTGTTGAACCTTTTTCCAAATTTCAGAACCATTTTTATTAACATCAATTTTAATTACAATATTTAGTTCAATTAGAGTGTTTACTTTTCAGGTTGCACTGAAGATGACAAATATGTCGAAAGCGCTCTGCTAATTTAGATAAAATTGATTTATACACTCTATACAAAGTTTTTTCTTTATATTAATAATCACAAGTGTATTCAGCTCACTACATTAATTTGGGATATCTTTTTGAACAGGCTGTAGGATGTCGCCATTCGTGAAATATTGGCTGCAACTGTCATTTTCTTTTCAATTCTGAATATCTCTAAAACCGTAAAAAAATAGATATGAAACATTGAATATGAATAATAGTCCAAAAATTTTGAAATATGTACGGTGTTTCAGTTTAACGAGAAGTGGTACAATCTTAGAAATTTTTTGTGTGGATAAATAACCTTCAATTTAAAGTTTTTTCTAATTAGTTCAAGAGACCGATAGACATCCATATTCATGAGACACCATGTATATATAGATAAATATACACATATATATATATATATATATATATATATATATATATATATATATATATATATATATATGTATATATATACATATATATATATATATATATATATATACACATATATATATATATATATATATATATATATATATATATATATATATATATGTATATATATATATATATATATATATATATACATATATATATATATATATATATATATATATATATATACATATATATATATATATATATACATATATATATATAATATATATATATATATATATATATAATATATATATATATATACACATATATATATATATATATACATATATATATATATTATATATATATATATATATATATATATAATATATATACATATATAATATATATACATATATACATATATATATATATATATATACATATATATATATATATACATATATATATATATATATATATATATATATAATATAGATACTTCACGTATTTCATTGTAGAATACTAGGACACCCGGTATATGCTTTGAAAGCGTAAGAAGTACCAGCCGCAATAAGTGGCGTGACAAGAGAAGCCATTCGAGAATTATAAATGGCAGCATGTGCCAAATCAATTTTATTTTATTTTATTGTACCTTAATAAATAATTTCATAACTGTCGAATAACCAACTGAATTTACATAATTCGCTACATTAAAATAGGATCTGCAGCGAGTATTCAAGTTACACAAAACGTTACCAAAAATTAATAAATGAATAAATTAGTGAAATAAGTATGACTCACCTCAAAAACTGCGGCAGAAAATTCCACCCTGTATTGTGTTGCTTCAACGTCAGGTGCAACTCGAAAGTGCACGCCGTCGAAGGGTCGCACCGAACAACCCCTAACCTCATGCACTGTTCAATTCCCTCAAAGTAAAGGTACAGGCCGCAACCCCTCAGTCCGCATGGCTCGTTCTCGGCCATTGATATGATATCCGTCGCAATCCTCTGAAGAAGCCCACAAGGCAGAAGCACCTCGCCGCAGGACAGATGGGTGCTTTTTGCTTGACGTAACTCGCATTCTAACCGCTGGGTAATTGAGGCGATAACAGGGTACTCGCCCTCTTCATACGCAGTATAAGCATCGTAGTTCCAGTCTAAAAAATTAAATTTTACGATTAGAGCTGGTAACGGTAATAAGTTTTCGAAATGTGACTAAAAACAATCTATTTAAGAACTGATTTCGTTAAACAATTTTTAGCAGGTCTTATTGCCGCAATAGCTTCGAAAGTGACACAAATTTCTCTAAAATTTTAACTCAGTCATGTTGTGTACCTTGAAAGCCATTCTCAGTACCTATGGTAACTTTTAGATAATTAACGAATTGCCCCAATTATATTATCAACATGGAATCAACTAGAAAGAATGTAGCGTATACTCAATTAGAAATAACACAAAAACCAATTCCTCCTGTAGAAGTTCTAAAAGATTGTACAAACTGTTGTACAGAGAATATATACAGAGAAGTTTACAGAGATTGTACTAACTGTTGTACAGAGATTGTACACAGAGAAGTTCACAGAGATTGTACACAGAGAAATTCACAGAGATTGTACAAAGTGTTGTATAGAAATTTTACACAGAGTAGTTCACAGAGTTGGTACAAGCTGTGGTACAGAGATTGTTCACAGAGAAGATTACAGAGATTGCACGAGCAGTTGTACAGACAGTTGTACAGAGAATATATATACAGAAGTTCACAGAAATTTTACTAACTGTTCTACAGAGATTGTACACAGAGAAGTTCACAGATATTGTACACAGAGAAATTCACAGAAATTTTACAAAGTTTTGTACAGAAATTTTACACAGAGGAGTTCACAGAGTTGGTACAAACTGTGATAAACAGATTGTTCACAGAGAAGATTACAGAGATTGCACGAACAGATGTACAGAGATTGTACACAAAGAAATTCACAGATATTGTACAAAGTGTTGTACAGAGTTTTCACACAGAAGAGATCACAGAAATGGAACAAACTGTTGTACAGAGATTGTCTAGAAAGAAGTTCACAGAGATGTTGTACGGAGCTTTTTATCAGATAACGGCACCAAAGTGTTGAAACATCGATCTTCCCAGAAATTGAAGAACAAGATGAATTTTTCTCATATTTGTGATAAATTCAAATCAAATCACATAATTTTCTCAGGATATTATTATATTTTGCGTAATATAAAAAACATCGTTATTCAACTATCGGATGGAAGAACTTCTCGAAAATCTACGCGATATTGTATTCACATGCAAAAAGAATGTTTTCCAAACAAGAAGTAATCAATTCCAATTAATTCAAATTTATTCCGATTACTTGGTTGTTTTCAGCTTCAAATGCTATAAAAACAGACAAGGGTATCTTCGAGCCTGAACATATTTGTTTTGCTGGCCGAACCAACAAAAACAGCCCGAACGAGACGAAATTATAACAAATCCTAAATCGATAATGGGCCCCTTCTAACTAATAAAATCCACTTTGTCCTATCATTTTCGAATAGAATCTTTCTTAGTTGCTATTTGTAAGTTTTTTCGGACAGTTCTAATGTTGGCTATTAAAAATGACGGAGGCCACTAGGCCATAATGAGATAACTGGAGGAAATTCGAAAAACGAGCTGAGTCTACACTAGCGGCAAGAAATTTTGTTTCCTTTCCTCCGGGGTAATTTAGATAAAAGGATAAGGGTAACAAACTGGCACGCGCGAGTGAAAACCGAAATCAAGGAAAGGTTTTTTTGTCCTCGGTGGATTGTTGTTATCCGGATATGAAAAAAGGAGGAAATTTAACAAAGTCGACAGAAAATTTCTGGGTTTTGTTGCCATCTACCCAAAGGAAATTTGAAATGAATTCCGAATAGATTTCCGCGCAAGTTTCGAGGGTACAAAGTTGATCGTTGTCCCTTTTCCACAGGGATAGATATTATTCGCATTCGTGATACGAATATACGATTGCTCCACGAATCGGTTTCTTTCACAGACATAAATTTATGTCAGATAAGTAAAGTTCGAATTCATCCACCCACGAGCTCAATTTATTTTATTAACTTCCTCTATAATTACTTTCGATGCGAATGAAAAGTTCTGTGGAGAAAATATTTACCTCTTTTTCTATATTTGCTTATCATAGAGCAAGACGTACCTTATTTTCTCGGTAATAAAATTTGTGGGATGAAGTAGTGCTCGTATGTATTTTCAATGTATGGATACTCGCTATCTTGTGCCGACGGCCTATTTCCAGGTATCAGGTGCTAAAGATGGAAAAAAACTCGACCTACTTACCTTATTTTCTCACACTTGATTTTTATATATGGGTGCATCAGAACAACAGTGGTTCAAGTCCAAAATTTTGATTTTCTTTTTTATTCTCGATTCAGTATCCCCAATACGGTTCCTTTTCAGAGCAACAAAGATCCAAGTCCACTCCTCAATTGTTGCTTTTAAAATACCACTAAATTGGTATTGCTGTGAATTAAAAATGAAAATGTTCAGAGCAAAGGTGACTCAAGTCCTATTTTTCCTGTCAGGACACGTATTGCTTCAATTAGTGGATGTGACTATGTGACTAAAAATTCAGTTAATTAACTGAAGATTCAAGTCATCAAATTCAAACGTGGACAACCATTTTCTTTATTATTTAGAGAGAATGTCTCAATCAAATGTTATGGACTTTGGATAGATTTCCTTAATAAAGAAGTGCGTTGGAAAGAAATTCACATCTTTAGCAGCGGTAAATCGTGGGTCTCTGTACATGCAACGACGAGCCATAACTTTAGTAAAGAAGAACGATAAAAAATCGCTTCTACCTTTTATACCACTTATTTTTCAACAATTTCATAAAAATCTTCCTGTTAAAATTAATACAAGAACATTCTTCGAAGATAGTCAGGATCAGAGTAATCAGTTGTTGAGTTCAACAACGAATACCAATTCGACGAATAAATTAGCTAGTCTTTTTAATATTCATGTAAGAATTGTTTTTTAATATAAATTTTATTTTACTTACTTGTTTCAGTCTAAAAACATCTGTGCAAACCTAATACACACAAATTTGAGTTTGTAACTCTACAATTCAAATTTATTTACTGTAAAATTGTTAAAGAATGTTTTCAGAGCAAGTAAAATAAATAACATAAAATCTTTTAGCTAAATTCAGTTTTATTCTTGTGACTTGGATTAAACAATGCACCTTAATATGAATTCATTCAGTGCAACACTGTTCTAAGTCCATTTTCTTTTTCTTAATTCATTGATTAGTTAGGTCGAATCTAATGAATCCAATTTGAAATAAATAACAAGAAATTACCCATAAACACAAACGAAAATATCTTAATTTAACAAAACTTTGTGAAATGGACTAGGACCACTGTTGTTCTGATACACCCATATGATACTCGGGGAACCATTTCAATACCTTATGCAAGCTGCCAGACCGATTGTATGGGCCAAACATCCCGCCAGACACACATTAAGTGTGTGTATGACGGTATGAGCGAAATGTCATGATTCCCCCATTTAAAAATAAAACTAATATCGAAAGTACGTATACTCAAACATAGAGTATGCTTGACTACACAGTAAATATAGAAGGGAGTTCGACGCGCATAGATAATCAATATCGCGCTTAAAATGGGCGAATCATGACATATCGCTCATACTGTCATACTCACACCGAATGTGTGTCTGGCGGGATGTTTGGCCCATACGATCGGTCTGGAAGCTTGCATAAAGTATTAAAATGGTTCCCTGAGTATCATATATAAAATCAAGTGTGAGAAAATAAGGTGAATAGGTCGAGTTTTTTTCCATCTTTAGCACCTGATACCTGGAAATAGGCCGTCGGCACAAGATAGCGAGTATCCATACATTGAAAGTACATACGAGCACTACTTCATCCCACAAATTTTATAACTGAGAAAATAAGGTACGTCTGGCGACTCTGGGATCTTGGAGTATCAGAATATTTGGTAATATTTCTATTTCTATCAATCATGAAGATTGGTACCCCTTCATGTATATTCTGAGAAGTAGATGGGAATAATGAAATGAAGTTTACTAACAATATATTCATCAATCTTGTATCCCTTTCTAAAATAGTCTCCATTTCCTACTGGATCAGGCTGAATTCGAAATGCAATCCAATTGGATTTTATATATACAATAGGTATATACATATATATACAATAGGTATTATTGAAATTTCAAATGGAAGTGGATGTCAGAAACAGTCGAATATTATATTAAAAAAGATACATATAATATATGTTTACTAGCACCCTGTCACGCGTAGCTATGGCTCAGCCTGGTTAAATGGAAAAGAAATTACATGGCGATCGATTGAACCGTACGGAAGTTAATGCACTGCATCGCTAGCTAGGAGGCGAGTTGAAGCAAACAGATTGCATAAAAACACTTATTATGTAATAACTATCGCGATAATCGAGTTTAGCGATCTCATATTATATACTTCCATTTTTATATATATATGAGAATTGAATGAATCAAAAATTATTGTAGTACTTATTCAACTAAACTTATGATTTGTTTGCTACAGAATACAAATTACTGCCTGCCTTTCAAAATATTTTCATTCAGAAAAAAGTTGTAAAAAAGTGTAAATATGTGTAGTTATATACATATATACATTTATATATATATATATATATATATATATATATAAATATATATACATATATATACATATATATATATATATATATATATATATATATATATATATATATATATATATATATATATATATATATATATATATATATATATATATATATATATATATATATATATATATATATATATATATATAAATATATTCGTTAATTCTCCATCAATATGTTATATATTCTATGATAGTAGTCATCTCAGTACATGAACCTTTTTTATTATCATGAGACAATTGTCTCAATTATCAATATGTACCATGTTCTACGATGATAGACATAGAAGTACATTATCTATTGTCAATTGATAATAGTTGTCCATCAATATATTCTATGACATTAGTCATAACAGTATATCGAAATTTTTATTGAAATGTGACAATTATTGTCCATCAATATGTTCTATGACAATAGACATAAAAGTACATTTTCTATTGTTCTGTGATAATTTTAAATCAATACGTTTCATATTCTGTGACAGTGGACATAACATTCCATCGACCATTTCTATGTTGCGATAATTTTCTATCAATATGTTCTATTCTCGTGAGATATAGTCCCTGTTTTAATGAATGGAAGCGTTCTTGCCATCGAATTTCGGGAACCAGTCGGCGGTTTCACCAAATATAAGAAAACACGCGCAAACTCACAACAAGACGACCTCCAATTATCTTAAATATGTCCAGAGAGATATTTTATTTTTATTCCCCTAAGCCATCGTCCCTCACGCTGTCATATTTGTACGAGTTAGGTATCCCTTCTTCCTCGTAATGGCTTCCGGTTTGATTGCTGTCCATTCCCTATATTACTTGGCAGTAATCTCATGTCGGTTTTTGTTTGAAAAACTTCCGCGGTCCTCCAGATCAATAGCCATAAAGGCAAACAACCAGGAAATATCACTTTGTAAATGTTTTTCTTGTAAATGCAATGTTGGCATGGAGTCACAAATAAACCGTGTTCCGTAGATTCAGTCCTTCAAAACCATATATACACGGTATATAAAAATGTTTACTGTGTCAGCATTGCATATAAAGATTGGGGGAGGATAACGAGAAATATTTGTTCTTGTTTTGGTAGATTTCCAAAATTATCTTTAATTCATTACACATTTTATATTACCTTTCAATGTATGCATCTAATGGATTATTCCGAAGTCATTTTAAGGGACTTATAATTTAAAAAGAATAATAAAACATGCGTCAATAGCAAACCAGACTTAAGAATAGAAAATATTTATTTTATTGTAAAAAATGGGGTGTTCTCAAATCTAATATTACAAATATTTAATTGGCAGCTGTTTATGAACGTACAGTTATTATAAAAATATAGTAAAAAGCACCACACGATTTTTTACAATATAATTTCTACCTTTTAGTTCGTTTTGCTATCGAAGCCTGTTTTTTTAGTGTTTTAAACTATGGAGTACTTAGGTTTAAGTGTGTAGGTATAGTTTTCTAAAAAGCACGAAAAGATAATACTTCTTCTAATGTAAATAAATCCCTATGTATATACAGAGTGTTCCGAACGTCATCAGTTCAATGTTTAGGAATCGAAAATTAATGATGGTAGACAATAGATAGAAATTTAGTTTATTTCAATATATTTTGAAACACTTGTTTCTATGATAAAATTCATTATGTATGTATATATACATATATATAAATATATATATATATATATACATATATAAATATACATATATATTATATATATATATATATATATATATATATATATATATATATATATATATGTATAGTAGACATTTTTTACAGCCGACCATGAAATGACTCTATCAAAAACTATTCACGTTTTGTGGCAACATTTGTAGCTTAGTCCAAATATGTTTATGTTTTTAGAATCACAGAAAAATTTTAACCATCTGACTCAAATCAGCAAGAGCTGATGTGGAAATGCGTTGAAATATCAACCATTCAATCAGAATGAGCTTTGGAGGTGCGTAAAACCTCAAAAACCATAGAAAAACCTTTACTTAATCAGAACTCATGGATTTATAATAGACGCAAATTAATTGGTAATAAATTTTACTATAGATTAACTATGTTTATTGTGATCTGAATAGCATTTGTATGGACAAATGTACCCGAATATTCCGAAGCTAACCCGTTGAGTTAAATATTTACAAATAAATCTCAAACTAGGCATACAATCTATGGATGCCGTAGTCAATTCCACAAATGAATGATTCAGATGAAGAAGGTCGTAATTCATAAAAGTAATATCCATGAATCAATAGCGACTTTCCAACATTCAACTACAAATAATGACGTGCAAGCTTTGCTCTCCCACAGATGTTCAATAATTCTAATATTAAAATGGCTCCGTGAGGGATTCTGATAAAAGAAAATGCTTGGCTTGAATATAATACTTGATAAATTTAAGGACACGTATAGACAACAATAAGGTTATGATTCACACAGAGAATTATCTAACAATTTATTGTAATATATAAATAAACAAAGCCCACATATCGAAATAATGTTGGCAATTTCATTGTGATATTAGTATGAAAAAGCTTCAAAAACAAAATAATTAAATACTAGTCTTCCCGGAAGGGGGGCACATGGGGTATGTCATGCCCCCAGTTCTTAGCTACGCCTTGCTAATCAAGTTAGAAAACTGAAATTTCTCCCCTGTTATATATTTATATATATATATATATATATATATATATATATATATATATATATATATATATATATATATATATTATATATATATATATATATATAAAATATAAATATATATATATATATATATATATATATATATATATATATATATATATATATATATATATATATATATATATATATATATATATATTTATATATACATTATTAGGTATGTAAAAAAAATAAACAGAGGTGTAATATTTCAAATCAGCTTAATGTATATTTTCCTTATGGTTAGGTCTATCGCAATAGCAAGAAGAATTTCTTTCCGATACTTCATAAAAGTTCTTTCAAGATAAGCTTTTGTAATGGAAACTTGCTATCAATTATTCTATGCATTCAGATATGAGAATTTCCCTTTGCTATAATTGCTGGGAAACCTTCAAAACACGTTCTCTATTTGCGGTTGTTCTATAATCTCTAGAATTTAACGTTTCGATTTTCCTCTATTTGTCGGATGTTTTTTTCAGTTCATTCAACTTGTTAACATGATAATTTTTTCGAATGAACCACCAAGATATTATATTTAATAAAGAATGGAAACAGTGGATTGTGCTCTTTATGGAGTATTCTTTTATTATTGATTTCCATCAAGCTATCTGATAAAAAGGCAATTAACATTCGAAGTAATTAGATATAATTAATTAAAATTTTCAATCATATAAATTGGTGGTTATCAATTACACGAAATATCTATATATGTACACGTATGTTTCTATAATAAAGCTTTGGTTGATTCAAAGTTCATGAAAAAATTTTCGCTATAATAGCTGTGGAACATTATATTCCCATGCTGAAAAATATGCGTTACTATATGTTTACTCGAAATGTAATTTTTTCAACTAATGAATTATCTTACTGTAGATAGGTTACAGTTGGATAAACTTTTCTGAAGGAATTTCAATACATATCCATGTATAAGATTATTTTGTGAAATCTTAATGTGATCAAGTGTGAAATAACCTATCTGGTAATATAATTAAACACCCTAAAAGAAAAATGCCTTAAATATTCCACAAAAAAATTATTGTGGAACTATGTATATATATATATATATATATATATATATATATATATATATATATATATATATATATATATATATATAATCTTTTGATAATTATTAGCAATAACAGGCTGGTTGAATCTTAAAAAACTCGATTTTATCAAAAAGTTGACGCCTCACCATGACATTCGCAATTGAAATTTCTTTGACATTTATTGATTTGAAAAAATTGAATAAAACAGGGCTGCTTTGTATATGCTATTCAGTCTAATATTAATATTCAAAATTCTTATCATTAGATCGCAAGGGAAACCAAAGAAACCTTTACCTACGTAATGTTTGAAAATAATAATAATAGGGTACTATTTATCTAACAACAAAGAAATTAGTTATGGGAAAACATCAAAGAAGTGGAGTAGAATTATCGGAATAGTACGCTTATATGGAAGCAGCCGTTGACACGTGTTTCGGACTCTTTGGTCCTCATCAGAACGGCGTAGCTAAGTATTGGATTGAAAATTTGGAGATGAAAATAGTTTAATAAATAAAATCCTCTGTTATGGAAGAAAATCACTTATTTGTATATCCATTATTATTTGTTAGATAAATAGTACCCTATTATTATTATTTTCAAACATTACGTAGGTAAAGGTTTCTTTGGTTTCCCTTGCGATCTAATGATAAGAATTTTGAATATTAATATTAGACTGAATAGCATATACAAAGCAGCCCTGTTTTATTCAATTTTTTCAAATCAATAAATGTCAAAGAAATTTCAATTGCGAATGTCATGGTGAGGCGTCAACTTTTTGATAAAATAGAGTTTTTTATGATACAACCACCCTGTTATTGATAAAAATAATAAAAAGATAAAAAAAATATAACAGACAAAAAAAAATCGAATAAATATATATATATATATATATATATATATATATATATATATATATATATATATTAATAATTATATATATATTAAAAAAATATATATAATAAATATATATATATATATATATATAGATATATATATATATATAAATATATATATATATATATATATATATATATATATATATATATATATATATATATATATATATATATATATCTATATATATATATAACTTTATATATTAACTTATAACTATTTAAAAATAGATACAGGCAACAACAATTCGAATAAATATATATATATATATATATATATATGTATGTATATATATATATATATATATATACATATATATATATATATATATATATATATATATATATATATATATATATATATATATTTATATATATATATATATATATATATATATATATATATATATATATATATATATATATATATATATATATATATATATATATATATATATATATATATATATCTATATATATATATAACTTTTTTCAAAAAAAAGTTTTGATAAAGCCACGAATGTCGTGGCGAAATGTCAACTTTTTAATAAAATCGAGTTTTTTGAGATTCAACAAGCCTATTATTGCTAATAATTATCAAGAGATTATATTATATATATATATATATATATATATATATATATATATATATATATATATATATATATATATATATATATATGTATATGCTCTATCCACTAAAATTCTAAAAGCAGTAGCTCCACATATCTCGATCCACCTTGCAAATTTAATTAACCAGTCGGTATCCTCGGGAGTATTTCCATCAATTTTGAAAACAGCTAAAGTTATCCCTGTGTTAAAAAAAAACGATATGACTGATATAACTAACTATCGTCCCATTTCTTTACTGAGTATTTTGTCTAAGGTATTTGAGAAGGTGGTTCATGGTCGAATGTTGAACTACCTTAACAAATTTTCCATCATTTCTAGCTACCAGCACGGTTTTCGCAGTGGTAGATCAACCCAGTCTGCCGTATGCAATTTTGTTGAATTTGTGTACGGTTGCCTTGACGATGGCTCCTATGTGGCGGGTTTATTTTTTGACGAGTCACGAGCATTTGATTGCTTACAGCTCAATTTCATAACCAACAAAATGTATAGTTTAGGATTTAGAGGAGTTTTTCTGAACTGGATCACGAGTTTTTTATCTGACCGCAATTTTTTTGTTGAAAACAATGAAGTTAAATCGAAATGTTATGCTCAGACTATGGGAGTGCCCCAGGGCTCTGTGTTGGTACCTCTGATTTTTTTGTTATTTGTAAACGATGTACCCGAGTACATCAATGCTGACTCTACCACCTTGTTTGCTGATGACACTTCCTTGGCGGTGTCGGCTCAGACCACTGGTGAACTCAAGTTAAAATGCGAGAGACTCATCACGAATTCTCGGATTGGTGTTACAAGAATTCTCTAATGTTACTTACTAACTTAGATAAAACAGAATTTATGCAGTTTCAACTGCGTGAAATGAACCTGAACGAAGCATTGGTTATCGATTTTCAGAAACATGAATTACGATCCGCAGATAGTGTAAGATTTTTGGGTGTACATGTCGACAAGTATTTGAGGTGGCACTGTCACGTGGATCAACTCAGTAAAAAGTTAAACAAATCATTCTACGCGCTTAGTCGTCTTAAACACTCGTTGCCAATGGAGAGCCTACTCACGGTGTATTATGCACTCGTACACAGTCATCTGAGTTACAATATTGTTTTGTGGGGTGGCTCGACTGGAAGTGGAAGAGTTTTTCTCACACAGAAAAGGATTATACGCCTCATATATAATTTGAAACCCCAGGAGTCCTGCCGACCGACATTTATTCAGCAGAAAGTTCTACCATTGCCGTGTATCTATATTTTACATTGTCTCTTGTTTGTTCGGCATAGGTTATTGAATCTGAATAAACTTACTAGTTTTCACGAGTATAATACGCGGAATAAGGACACATTATGTATTCCCACGCATGCTACCTCTAAGTTTGAGTTATCGCCTAGTTATGTAGGAATCAAACTTTACAATCGTCTCCTCCAAGGGATTAGGTCTTTAGATTTATTATGTTTCAAGAAGGAAATTAAGAAGATTCTGTTGAAACACTGCTTTTACAGCTTAAAAGAATATTTTTCAGTTGAATTCTGTTAGTCTTTCTCCTAATAAGTTAATTTGTTACTTGTTAGGTTAATATGTATATTTAGTATGTGACGTGTCCTATACATTTATGTAATGTCTAAAAGGATAAATATATATTATTATTATTATTATTATTATTATATATATATATATATATATACATATATATATATATATATATATATATATATATATATATATATATATATATATATATATATATATATATATATATATATATATATATATATATATATATATATCAGTGGCGGATTAGAGGGGCGGGGGTGTTGACCCCCCGACAGTAAAAATTACAAATCAATCCTTATTTCAAATAAACTACTCAAATTATATATAAAACCTAGGCTGTGGTGTACGTTCACTTTTGTTTCATTTTGTGAGAAGCAAGAGATAACACAGGGAAAAAGAGATCAGTTTCACACAGTACCTATTCCAAAAATTATTTTTTTTCAATTTTGAAGCGCAAATAAAACTTTCGATTTGTAGAAAGGCACGTCATTTAAATTTTATACCTAAAGAGGTACTTACAATTTCGGCAAAAGCAATCGAACATGACGTTCTGCACGGCAAGAAATTCTGCTAGTTGGTGGAATTTCTTCGCTGAGAGGTCAAGAGTACCCCCTCCGGTATAAATCCCAACGAGGCGAGGCGATACCACAAGTCGCCTCACCCCGTTTGCATCCCTACGCGGTTTTAGGTCCAAATAATATTCTCTGCAAGAAGAAAAAAGGCTATGGTGTCCGTGCGGTGTTTTTTAATTCAATAATTTAAGACCACAAAACGTTGGGACACCTTCAGGTTGGTCAGCGAGAGGACGACTTGGGAAGGAGAAAACATGAAGTGGTCACGTGTTTTTTTTCCTTATGGGAAGGAAGTCCGTCAGTGAGGTCATAGGATACACTTCCATGAAAAAGTGTAGTACGGATGGGTGGAACGGATAATGTATGATACAGAGGAGAGGAGGTGAGGTGGGCTTCTGAGAATGAATACGGGCCCACATTTACCCCGAGGTTTGAACCCGAGACCCAGTGCCGGATTAACCATTAGGCAGAGTAGGCAACTGCTTAGGGGCCCCGCATCAACTAGGGGCCCGTGCATGCAACAAGAAAAAAAAATTTCATCGAATGAAAGTTTTTTTCGAAAATTTGTATAAAATTCCTCAACAAAATTATTGCTTTCTTTCGACGCATGTTGTTAATTGATGAAATACTTCATACATGCAGAACCATCTAGTATCGAGTAGTAGAACTAATAAACTGTCTTCGTTCAACAATGTCTCAGAACTGTTTTAATTCATTGTCTATTAATGGCCATTGTAAATGATGTATTAGAAAGGGTCAACTTCCAAGATTTTGTTTCTAAAAAAGTTAGAAGAGTTAATATTTAAACTTACTGTACTGTACAAAAACAATAAATATCTGAGAAAATGACTTTTTCCAATTTGTACTTCACAAAACTGTTTTCTTTAGTTTATTGTATTTTTTTGCGTTTAACAAGATTAAATTTAAAATAACCGCGTCCCGTCTCATTTATATTTCCTAACCCATCATGCAACCTGGATCATCATTCATCACTCATCTATAACATAAGACCATTTCAATAGAGCTAACGAGTCAGGTAAGAGGTAAGGTGATGTTGCAGCATCAAGTCAAAGCTGTTGCAATATCCCATAAGACTTTGAAGAAACAGGATACCTGGAGTCGATCATCTGGAAGTAAACTACATCCTTTTATCAACTTGAAAAGACTTGGGGCCCGGACAGGATTGTTGCCTATGGGCCTGGACAGGGTTAATCCGGCCCTGCCGAGACCTGAATGCTAGAACGCGAGTTAACTAGCTCGGTCGTGAAAAAGTATATTGTAGAACAAAAATACCAACACTTCTTCTGATTCCCTTGTTCGCATAATAAAACTAATATGTTTCAAAAAAAGGGAATAATTCTACGATTAGTTTCTTCCTGTAGTAACTGAATTGGCAGGAATCGAACGAAAATATTGTAATAAAGTGAAGGTTAAAGTCTTTCAGATGGCTGACAGATACTTATCAGAGATGTTAATGGTACTTTAAAAAATGAGCGAGTCTTGAAAATGTGACCCACTTACTTTCTTACAATGATACAGATATTGTTCAAATCTATTTCTAACATTTTGTACTTTCGGTAAAATGAAGTAATATATTAGCGATTGCAGTTATTCCTAATGACCAAAAGTTATTTGTATTTTTATTAAAACCAACATTTTTGGGTTAATGTGTTTCAAGTCATCCGCATTAACTAGTTAAGTTAATTTCAACAAATAATGTATCATTAAAAGATAACTTTGAACCCTTTCCAATGATATATCACTCGACCCCACTTTCCATTTAAAATTTTAGGGTTGTGACACCTCCTCGCTAGGGGGTGTCAAAGGCAGAGGTTAAAAAATATATCTAACAGGTGTCCCCCTCAAAAGCAAAATCCACGTATCCAGGCATTTTTGCATTAAATTCCAAAAAAAGAAGAAATGCTAGGTGCATACTTTTCGTTGGACCACTCTGTATATATCAGACATAGAAATATCTCAAAAATCGTGGTCCAGGAGGTATAAAATGGATTTTCTAACCACTCCCGAACTTCACTATTATCTTTTGATACAGTGCAGTAGTCTATTATTTTTATGGAAAATAACAAATAAAAACCGCGAAAAGGTAGATGTTTTTTTAAAAATTTTTTTTAATTTATTTCTTCCAGGCTGATTTTTTTTAAACGATTGCTTTCTATTAATCTTGCACGAAAATCACCACGCCATACCATTCCGACGGTCCAAAATACCCGCCATACCCCCTCAAACATGTAATTTTTCAAAATTCGAAAAACTATTTCTTTCAGTATGGCAGTTAAATCTTGGTCAGTTTATGATACAGTGAGACAAAATTATATTCGCCATACTTCTAGTGCAGTACAAAAGTGGTGCCATACTTGAAAAATTGTATTTTTGGACGTTTTTAAAACACGCCTATAGAAGCCGTGAAATTATTTTTTACAGTATGGCATAAATGAAATCAGATTGTTCCAATACGATTATAAGTTTTAAAAAAATACGCCATACTGTGACCTTGGTACGAAAATCCGTGATACACACGCAGCGATGTAGAAAAAATTAATAAATAAAACGATTTTTTACAGTATGGCATTTAAATTCTCGGAAAGTTCATAAAAAGTATGATTCAGGAAAATTTATCCCATACTTATGGTGAAGTCCGAAAGTGGTGCAATACTGTAAGAAATTGATCAAATGTTGCATAAAACTTTACAATTATTTAATTACATTGTACGCATATCACCCACTCTACAATATGGCATTATAACAATTATGTTTCTAATCATAAAAACAACTACTAGACCAAATTTCAAGGTGAAAGAAATAGTTTTTCGAATTTTGAAAAATTACATGTTTGAGGGGGTATGGCTGGTATTTTGGACCGTCGGAATGGTATGGCGTGGTAATTTTCATACAAGATTAATAAAAAACAATTATTGTTGTAAGAAATAAATTTTAAAAAAATGTTGAAAAAAAAATTTTCAAACAAGTATGGCGGGTCTAATACCGATAAATTGAAGAAATTTTGTGATAGAATTTGTTTGACCCCTCCGGATTTTCGAGCAATTTCAATTAATTATTCTGCAATTGCGTCCCGCGCACCACCGGTAAAAACATTATTTTCCTTCAATTTATTACGTATATCAACCCCCTAAAAGCGCCATACTGTAAGAAATTACTTCACAAATCCTTCCAGTATCTCTCGGTCTACTAAATTTACGCATGTATTTAAACTATTTTAAGAAATTTACCTTTATCGGTAACTCCCACGGAAACGGTAGACGAGCGAAAACAGTTTCTTTTATCTCCAGCTTTTAATCTAATCAACACTAAATGTTTAGTTTAGTCATTGACCGATATGTACAATAAATCATTGTTTTTGACATCATAATCAATTGTTTTCATAAATGGAAGTAAACAAATTTATCGCATTAATTATAGGCGTTATAATGAAGTTCTTCAATCAGGTCGGATCAATTACGCCAACTTGTTTTGCATACGGATAATCAACTTATTTATAAAGTGTTGGTATAAAAATCAATTAAACAAAAACACCCGTTTGAAACGAAGTTGTTTTCGCTATAATATTTATTAAGTAGCTGGAACAATGAAATAAATTAACAAAGTTAGAGAGTAATTAAATGAAATTTAAACTTTGTTGTACATTACTTCGAAAACAAATGGAAACTATTTAAAACAATGACCTTTTCAGAGGGCAAAGTTTATACAGGATTTTGTAGTACAAAATCCAAATTCTCATTAGGGCCATGTTCAGTGATGTAACATATTTTCTGTTAACAATGTTAACATGAAAACTTATAATGGGAACAATGAATATGCTATCACAATCATCCGAAATATATGTATTGTTCTGCATAATTAGGAAGGATTTTAGTTATTCTGAATATATATACCTATATATATATATATATATATATATATATATATATATATATATATATATATATATATATATATATATATATATATATAGAAAACAGAATTCTTCGTGTTATCGATACACGTTCGTGGCAATAAAATGAAGTGAACTAGGACATTTATTTTAAACTAATCAAACAAACCTCCTAGCGGAGCTGGTTATACGAGTTCACGAAACATCGAAATGCCTCCATATACCTTGGATGGTGTAAGTTAGAAACATTAAGTTGTTCATCACAATCAATGGAAATGATAGACAGTCTGTTTCGCCCTTATTTGGGGCTCATCAGTATCATCCATCCATCGAAAGTGATAACCAACCAAATATTTCTAACGGCGTTATATTTTCCTTCCAGTGACTATATGGCATATAAATATGACACAGCGTCACCAGTCGGAAACAAATGAACCACATCTTACAGATAGAAGAAAACATTTCGGCAACGAGAACTCGTACGTCCTGACACCCGAAGGTGGTTACTATATTCGCTAAGCAAGAGTAATATATATATATATATATATATATATATATATATATATATATATATATATATATATATATATATATATATATGCTCAGAAAGATTTCCGCGGTCGGAAGTATTTGAAAAACTTGGTTCACGGAATGAACCGCGTGAAAGATTTTGAAAAATGGCTTCGCAAAAGGAGCCGAAACGTCGAGATTTTTCAAATCTTTCACGCGTTTCATTCCGTGAACCAAGTTTTTCAAATATATATATATATATATATATATATATATATATATATATATATATATATATATATATATATATATATATATATATATATATATATATATATATATATATATATATATATATATATATATATATATATATATATATATATATATATATATATATATATATGAAATCGAGAAATGAGAGTAGCTGAAGTATTCCAATAATTGAAACAGCTCATAATTCTGAATAAAATCATTGATTTTCTTGGATATCTCGACTTAGATTACATTGATAGATTAATGTGAAAATTTAATTTCTCACCAAAACTACTTAGCATTTTAATAAAGATAATAATAGACAATATGATAGATAAAACGTTGTTCAAAAATGCGATTAGCCAGGTGTACCCCCTTACTAAAAATAATATCAAATATAACAGTCTCACTTTCATCGGAAATTCAAGTAAAAAACTTAAATCTCTCTTATCTAAGCAAACAATAACATTGCTTGTTGTACCGGTAATAATTTAGGAATTCATATGAAAAATAATAAATCCAAAGTTCATAAAGATAATAAATCAGGAGTTTATCAAATTAATTGTGGTGATTGTGATAAGTTTTACATTGGTAGAACTTTCAGAAGTTTTCAAACTAAAATTTCAGAACACAAACGTAGCTTTGTTAATCAAACCATTTAATCCAAGAAAACACATTCAATTTTGATTTTAAAATATCAAAGGATAAAAGTAAGGGAATTAAACTTAATTTTTTAGAATCATTACAGATAAATAAATACAAATCTCCTATCGATCATAGTTCAAGCCCCCTTCTCAATCTTTTCAAAATTACCGAACTACCTGACTAGGGGCCATCCATAAAGTACGTCACACGTTAATGGGGAGGGAGGGTATCACCGAAGTGTGACATCGTGTGACAAGGGGCATGGGGGGGTCAATACTTTTGTGACGTCACATGTTAAAATTTAAAATACTAAAACGCAAAGTTTGGATGTTGGACTTTATGTTGATTTTATTAGATTATTATTTGATAAAAATAAGTAAAAAATGAAAATAGCTGTTTTCTCTCGATTATTTTTAAATACATACATAAATTTAAAAAATGTGTGACGTCACATCAGGAGGGGGGGTTATAAAAATGTGACAACCTGTGACAAGGACGGGGGGAGGGGTTCAAAATGCCTAAAATTCGTGTGACGTACTTTATGGATGGCCCCCTAGCAGTTCAGAATTGGTTTTTCCTATTCTTATAATTATTCGTAACCATCCTTCTATTTACCCCTTCTTACACAATTTGTCATCTCTTTATTTTTTGTTTTCTTTATAATGGAGAAACATAGTTAGTTTGCATCTGAAGAAACGTGCGTCATGCGTTATTTCATTTAATAAATTTGTAAATTTTTATTATTAACCATTGTTTTAATATGTTTATTAATTTACACCATGTATCGCCCCAATCATCCAAAATTTTGATAAAGATGTTACAGTTTCGTTCCAAATATTTGTTAGCATAATATTAATAAAGGATGATAAAAAGTTCATAAGAAACAATTATATTCTTCAAATATCGAGAACTTGTTATCGTTTGTAAATGTGATGCGTCTCTTCGTTGGCCAATAACAAAAGTGGACTTCTTTGTATTTTCCAAACGTTTTCTCAAAAGCCCTTCAGTAAACGACTTCATTTTTAAATGCTCTTCAACAACCTCTTCCAATTCCTGCTCAATTGCAGATTCGTCATGCCCATATAAATCAAGTTTGCAGACTTTAGCATACGCACAGTTGATAAGTTAAGTATTTATACTAGTTATGTGCATCCAGTAAACGATAAGTAATCAGTAACAGTAACAGTGATTTATTTTTTTATATTTAGTTCAAGTTGTAAAATGTATAAAAATATTCAAACTATATGTGAAACTTCTATCCATTCACTTACAAACGGTAATAGATTATTTGTTCAACATTTTTCCGAACATTTTGCAACATTTCATGTTTTAATTCACCTCATATCACCACTATTCGGTGGTGAAGTTTTTCTAAATAGATAGGTTCTGTTTTATAACGAACTTCATAAGAAAAAGTCCATTGATGATGAATCTGGTGATATTGTGGGACATTCAATGAAAACCTTTCTACAAATTCATTGTTCGACAAAATATTCATTTAAAGATGCCTTTAAGATACAACCGTCAACGAAGCAGTTGAAAAAAATGGACCAACAATGCTAATTCCATGAATACTATCATAGACGTTAAACAAGATTGCATACTGTTAAAAGTTAATGGTTTATAATTTAAACATGTGATTAATTAAAATACATTTGAAAACGTTATCTTTCCTCGATTTATTTTACCGACACTTTCAACGGGTTTTTACGTTCATAACAACGCAGAACAAAGAAATTCAATTTAAAATTATGTGGTACTTGAACCCCTATGCCATTTGAGATTCTTGAAGGGGTGCCACACTGTTAAGGGGATGACTCGACTTCCCTAAATATACGATCACAAGATGTCCTCTCGAAAGCAAAATCGACCTACCCTTGAAAAAATTCCAGGATAACTATTTTGAATACGCCACGCCTATAAATATGTATATATATATATATATATATATATATATATATATATATATATATATATATATATATATATATATATATATATATATAGTTAAACTCCTCCGAAATAGCTCGGCCGATTCTCATGAAATTTTGTGTGCATATCGGGTAGGTCTGAGAATCGGCCAACATCTATTTTTCATCTCCCTAAATGTTAAGGGTTCACCCCTCAATTTTTTTATTTTATTTTACAGACAAAAGCTTCTGTTCTATCTTTTTTATGATACAGCATTCGAAAATACATACAACCCTAAATTTTCACCCCTCTACGATCAACCCCTATTTTCATTTGCTGATTATAAACATTAATTTTTTTGACCAGATTCTTATTTTTATTTTGTCATGACTAAGAATGAAAATTCCATTGCGATTTTTATTTGAAAATACATTCATAAAAAAATACATACAACTCTAAATTATCACCCTTCTATCAACAACCCATATTTTTTAAAAGCCTTTTTAATAATTTAGTTTGCCGGGTCAGGTATAGATTGATAGATAGATATAATGATAGGTAGTTTTTTAAATAGATAGATAGATAGATAGATAGATAGATAGAAAGATAGATAGATAGAAAGATAGATAGATAACTATCTAGATAGATAGTTAGATAGATAGAGATACATCGGCAGATAGATGAATAGATAGAAAGATAGATAGATAAAAATAATTTATATATGGCAGAACATCGCTTGCCCGGTCAGATAGGTTGATAGATATGTAGATAGATAACTATCTAGATAGAAAGATAGTTAGATTAAAATAATTTATATGGCAGAACAGCGTTTGCTGGGTCAGCTAGTATATATATATATATATATATATATATATATATATATATATATATATATATATGAATCGGTCAGTTGAAGAACAGTACAAGTCCAAAAATAGCCATTTTCATCTGAGATAGCCAAAATGTTCATATATTACAGCTTTATCCATTCAGCGAAAGAACAGTATCATTAATATGAACACTACGACTGTACGCTCCACCCATTTCCATCAGTCAGGTTAACAACAGTACTAGTCGAGGACTTGTACTGTTCTTATACTGACCATACATATGTCCGCCTTTGACAAGTACAAGAGAAGTTACTCCTTCTAACCCTGCGATAGAGGTTTCGGAACTCTAAAGAAGTGGGTTAGGAAACATGATCCAACCTACGTTCCAGAATAGTATGAAAGCTGTCCTGTAGAAAGACCAATCCGTTTACTGTCAAATATGTTACTCAAAGCGATATCCTAGATTTTGAAAACTGGTGGCCGTCTAGCAAAAAAATCTTCCGAATCTGTGAAATCAGGACTTGAAGCGACAGTAAATTTTATGATATCAAACTACAGGCAGTTCGAATACGATAGTGCAACACCTGGGTATGTAAAGTACTACGATTTCATAAATGGCTCTATTTCACACATCTCCAAGTTGCTGAAACAAAATATAGTATCTCCTCAGATGCCTTGTTATCCTGGTTATTCCTAACCATTGCCGATTAATTCAAAAAAAATTGACGACGTAAAAAAAAGTGATGCAATATATTAAAGGTGAAAATTAAGAGTTTTACTACCACATTACATCTTGGTATACAACTAGGGTTGCCAACCCTATCGGATTACCTGGGAGACTCCGGTAATAATGATTAACCTCCCGACCTCCCGGGTTGCAATAATTTCTCCGGGTTTTCTAAAATTATATGCAACCGTTGATCTAACAAACTTCGATCTTGAATGATTATGATTTTGTAGTGAAAAACCGTCAAATATTAGATGCAGCTCGAAAGCAAAGTAAATATAAATTTAAAATTGACGAACAAAACAAAACTTGAATTTACTACGTTTATTATCACAAAAATACTTTTCAAAGTATTTTTTGTATATATAATAAACGTAGTAAATTCAATTTTTGGTTCTGCTCATCATGTTAAATTATCACGTAGTTACGACGGATTCTTTTCTTTACACCCCCCTAGCCGACTTCTTAAAAATTCTCCTGGGTTGGACCTGTCGAGAATTGGCAACACTAAATACAAAAGATGCTGATGATATCTGGATAATGTCGTTTTATTTCTTTCACTTTACTTAAATTTAAATGTATTTTCTGCTATCAAGACTCAATTCACTTCAAAAACAGTACATGTCCACTATCTTATTTTTTCAATAACTAATTTCCATAAACCAAAATTTGCCGAATTCTTATTTCAATTTGTCTACAAAGTTACACACAACAAATCTGTAGTTTCTGTAAATAATATATATCAACGATTGTGATACTACAAAGTTTTTTGTGATTATCTCTTAATGGTAATTTTGTACTAGTACTGTTCTTCAACTAACCGATTCATATATATATATATATATATATATATATATATATATATATATATATATATATATATATATATATATATATATATATATATATATATATATATATATATATATATATATATATATATGTTTAATATTTTGTTAGGAATATAAAATCTAACTATTTCTAACGGCATGGAATGTTATTCATTGAGATAGGAGTTCTAATTTCTATGAGTTCGTTTTCAGGGAATTATTTTCAGTACCTACTACCTCAAGAAAACGACCGGCTCTTAGAATACATCAGTTTATTCGTTTTTTATGAGATGGATAATTTATCACCATCAAAATTACCCAAGTTTTAGATCATTGGAGAAACATAGACGCTGGTGACTAAACAGAGAAGGTAAGAAAGTAATGAATTGTGCAATAAATTACACAGTCGATATATGTGCTCGCTGATAATTTGTTGTCAATTTCCATTCATTAGCAACAAACTGAGAACACCAGGTAGGCGTTGCATTACTGCTACATATTGCAGAGTAACACTCGCAAGAAATAACAGCTTGTTTCGACGTTATATAGTTTTAAGTGAAAGATTTAGAGATATACCTGCACGTTGTTTTTTAATGTATTTCTCTCGAAATAGGAGGGTCTTAAATAACCGTAGTGAGCTTCGAGATGCTTGTTGATGGTTGCTTTGGGGAATTGCATGTAGAACGTAATTGTTGATCAATTTTTCTTTGGGTACCTCGTTCTAATAGTCGTTGAAATTCGTGCAGCAATAAAATAAGAATTCCAGCTAACAATTAAAAACATTTTTGATAGTATCCCCATTAGTAGGTACATACACACCATCACCACAAGCCTATGGTATATCATCAATTATACATTGGCAGCAAGAAGGGAAGCATCAATTCAACGTGCACAACGAAAACAATTGTGTTGACTTGAACAGATATTTTTCATATATGAACAACTCTCTTGAAAAACGAAAATTTATAACACCGCTTGAGCTTCTTGAGATGATTTCAATAAAAGAAAGTTTATTCTGGATTCAAACCAATGCAAGAAGTAGCAAACCGAAAACACTTTCAAGGGTAGAGCGTTCCATAGTTTCAATTCAGAAACGCTTTCTGCTAGAGCAATGGTCAGGTTGTTGAGATATGAACATCAAATTGGTGTGTATTATATGGGTGTATCAGAACAACAGTGGTCTAAGTCCATTTTACAAAGTTTTGATTAATTAAGATATTTGCGTTTGTGTTTATAGGTAATTTCTTGTTATTTATTTCAAATTGGATTCATTAGATTCTTTTTGGTGATATATTAAATTTTATTTCTCTTATACTTCATGGATGATAAATACAAAAACACCTAATTAATCAATCAATTAAGAAAATAAAATGGACTCAGATCATTGTTGCACTAAACGAATTCATATTAACGTGCATTGTTTAATCCAAGTCACAAGAATAAAACTGCATTTAGCTAAAAGATTTTATGTTATTTATTTTACTTGCTCTGAAAATATTCTTTTACAATTTTGTGTGTATTTGGATTGCACAGATGTTTTTAGACTGAAACAAGTAAGTAAAATAAAATTCATATCAAAAAACAATTTTAACATGAATATTAAAAAAACTAGCTAATCTATTTGTCGAATTGGTATTCGTTGCTGAACTCTTCATCACTCAACAACTGATTACCTACTCTAATCCTGACCATCTTGGAAGATAGTTCTCGTATTAATTTTAACAGGCAGATTTTTATGAAATTGATGAGAAATAGGTGGTATAAAAGGTAGAAGCTATTATTTTTCGTTCTCCTTTACTAAAGTTATGTCTCGTCGTTGCATGTACAGAGGCTCACGATTTACCGCTGCTAAAGATGTGAATTTCTTTACAACGCACTTCTTCATTAAGAAAATCTCTAAAAGTCCATAACATTTGAGACAATCTCTCTGAATAATGAAGAAAATTCTTGTCCACGTTTGAATTTGATGACTTGAATCTTCAGTTAATTAACTGCATTTTTAGTCACATAGTCACATCCACTAATTGAAGCAATACGTGTCCTGACAGGAAAAATAGGACTTGAATCACCTTTGCCCTGAACAATTTCATTTTTAATTCACAGCAATACCAATCTAGTGGCATTTTAAAGGCAATTATTGAGGAGCGGACTTGGATCTTTGTTGCTCTGAAGAGGAACCGTATTGGGGGTACTGAATCGAGAATAAAACAGAAAATCAAAATTTTGGACTTGAACCACTGTTGTTCTGATGCACCCATATGCAAACCTTGTATAACGAATGAATCAAGCTCCTGGTGGAGTGATGGAGGCAATGGCTGCAGAACACACAGTCTGCAACCTTCATCCTTGTATTTTCAAGTGAATGAAGGTTTTAAACCTTTGAGCGATCTTGAGACTTACAAAGCAGCTATAGCTGCTTCGGCGTAAACAGATTTTTAGCACGAACAAGATAACTAAGCTTCTGTGCAGCTGACTAGCATTGATGGAGACGTGTTCATGATAGTTTAAATTCATAACAGGTGTAGTTTATTGATTGGCTTCATCATTTGGTTGACCAATAATAATTGAGGACCAATGAGGAAAATTTTTGAAGGTATTAAGGGTGAGTGTAGCTACTGAGGCGCTGGCTTGGCAATAACAAATACATGTTAATTCCAAGTCAGATTAGATTTTATTTTTATGCGTGAAAGGTGTATATTTCTTTTGGTTTAAATCATCTGATTATCTATTTGATGACGGGGCAAAACTCGGCTTAGTCTTTCTGGACAAAGTAATGTATCTTTTTGTTACCCCATCATAAGATGTTCAGCAAATTTTCGTTAAGTCAGTCAATCTGGCGAAACCTTCTACAAAATTGTTTGTTATAACACAAAGGCTTTTTAACAGAAAAAAATAGATAATAACGTAGAAAACAAAGCTGAAGATCTCAATTTTTCGATATAATTGGTCATTAGTATGCAGTTAAATAGCATGGGGGAAAAAAAAACTTGAGCGTTCGATATAAAATCAAAATTAAACATTGAATATTTGGTTCCAGTGATTTCTTAATAAAAATTTTTTTCAATTTCATTTTTGATTGAGTCAATTCAGATAATTTTATAATAAAGAACATAGTAATAAATTAATCTTCATATACTTCAATCATGTGATACTCTTATTTTTTCAGGACAATATTACAGATAATCTAAAATTCTGCTACATATTGAATAATCAACGATTCAATTTAGGAAAGAAGTCACATTCTGAATTTTATTAATTGAAGTAACCAAATATCAAGAACTCTAAATACATGAAAAAAAAAAAAAATATATATATAAATATATATATATATATATATATATATATATTTATATATATATATATATATATATATATATATATATATATATATATATATATATATATATATATATATATATATATTTATATTTATATATATATTTATATATATATATATATATGATTATATATATTTATATATATATATATATATATATATATATATATATATATATACAGTGTGTTTCCGTAGGCTACATATGGGCAGCTTTTTTATTAGAAGTTCTATAGAAAAAATGTAATTTTTGTAAAAAGTTCTGCATGGTCTAAAACCCAAAATTCAACTATCAGATATTGGATTGTATCAGTCGTATACGAGGTGTATCAAAAAAATGAATTGTGATCAAGAGTAAAATATCTTTATTTTTTACCTTATCGAAAATTTATGAAGTAAAGATATTAAGGATCAAAAATAATTTTCAAAATATTGAATTTTGTATATTTACAATAGGAAAAATTTTCTACTTCGATAACACTGAAAGTATTACGAACATTAATACACAATTAATCAAGTAGCATTAGTTTTCAAATTTCAGTGTTATCGTAGAAAAATTTTTTTTCATTGTAAATGAACAATATTGAATATTTGAGAAATTTTTGATTCTTTACATCTTTACCCTATAAAAATTTTCGATATGTTCAAAAATTAAGGTACCTACTGTACTCTATCAAAAATATTTTTTTTTACAATACGCCTCATATAATTTAATATCTGATAGTTGAATTTTAGGTTTTTGAACATGCAGAACTTTTTATAAATAATACTTTGTTTGTTAAAAGTAATAATAAACAAGTTTTCCATAATAGCCAACTTACATAGACACACTGTATATATGAACTTGAGCTCTTAGATCTGTTTAATTAAAACAAAATTCTGCAAAAGTATTTGAGTTGAAGGATTAAATTTTCAAAAATTTTATGGCTATACGTATTATCATAATTTCATGTAAACTATTGAAATTTCAAATTATCCACTTTTTTAAGTATCAACCTATTTATCGTCATTTGTGCTTATACAAATAATCGTAAATTAAAAATACTGGGAATAAGATAATGTTGATTCCCAAAATTAAACCCCCTTCTCAATGGGGTACCATAAAATTAATTATCAAGAAATGAAAATACATTAACTTCGGAAATATCTATGGATTGATACGAATCATTCTTTGAACAACATAGATAATTATATAAAAGTCAAAATGCCCATAGTAAATATCCTAGAAAAACAAAGTCAGTTCTAAATACTTACTCGTCGATAAGGGAATTGGACTATCTACCATGACTGACTCTATAATTTCTGAAGACATCGTTTTACGATTCGAATTTCCCAAATCTTCGGCCCTAGGTAAGACACCTGTCAATTTGCTAAAAACTGCCTGAAGTTTGGAATCTTTTTGGACTTTTTCCTCTTGAAAATTAGAGCGAAACATCTTGCCGTTAGACAGATTGACAATATTTCTAATGAGATATATTCATAATAATAAAACAGGACCCTTTCGAAGAAGTTCTTGAAGCCGGTCGGCTTAACAAATTCAAACGGATTCAACACCGCCAACGACCAAGATGCAACTCAGTTCCAACTTCGGCTATCAGCTGATCGACCGGCAGTTTATGCTACGCTGCCGGCTCTACCTTATTATCTTAGAATCACAGGAACCAAGCGGACTAATTTCCATCAAAATGTAAAGCAAACATATCAAGAAGATTTCTATTATTCTACATTATCTCTTTCAATATTTCAACTAAAACAAATGAGCTTTTTCAGGAAGATCTTAATATATTCATTTTTATTCATATTTGTGAGAACGAATTGTGAAAACTGTTTTTAAATAGGTAGCACTTCGTAGACTGAGGAAACCAACATCTATTTGACTTATATTAAATCTATTTGAGTCCACGTATTACATCTTAAATTATTTTATTTTTTACAATAATTACATGTTAATGTTACATACATGCAATTGTGGAAGAAAATAAAATCATCCACCAACCCAAATAAATTTAATTGAATAATTGTTTCTAACGAAGTTATTGTCTGATTAGAATGAGAACTGAAAATGTTCAAATTTTTCAGCAGAACTATCATACCGTGTTGTGGAATTCGGATGTTCAAAGGAACTTCTCAAAGTATGTTCTGTCCAATTTTCTACTCAATAAAATAATAAGAAAATGGAGATGAGCTGTCTAGATAGTTTCCTATGAAATTTATTTGAGGAATATACTCAGTTCATTTTGGTATCTAGTGACAACGTCGCATTATACGCTCGTTTTCACTCAGCCAATAGGAAAGTGTTCTACTCTTTATGATATTCTAGCCTGGCAACAGTCCGTCAAAATCAGCTGTAACGATCGGTGCGGAAAAGCAACGACGGGAAGATGGTAGCCCTGTTCACTCTAACACCGACTATCACTGGAATATTTCTGATTAAATTTGTAATATAAAAACTTCCAAAAATTCTAATCTAAACACTGTAAGTAATCATTTCGGTGTTGCAAAGAGTATTTCTGATATTCAGTTGGTATTTTAAGACGTAATTGTTTATACTTCATGTTGAAATACAAACATACACAAAGGAGAAATAAACCGGTGCTTTACGAGGTCATTTAGAGAACGCTTGTCTTGGTTTGACTCAATTGTTCGCACGGTTTCCTGTTTATATTAATAGATACGTGTCTTTGTCTAGATAAATGGCTTTCTTTCTATCGCATTTAACAGTAATTACTTCTGTGACTTGGGTACTTGTATTTGAAACCTCTATAATATTCGTTTTCCTACGAACGATGTCATAAAATGAATTGAGTAAATTAAAAAGGATGTTAGTGTACACGATTTATCCTATTTTCCTTATGAGAGTAATAATTTCAATCACTAAAGATATTCACAATACTGTTATCAAAAAGTTATCGCACTATGAGTATGCAAACTATCCAGTATATTTCTCTTTCATTAAAAATCTTCATTTTTTTAGACATATTCTCTATTGGCGTCCGAAATTAAGATCGTAGCGCCGGAACGGCTAATATCGGTACTAGAGCATGGGCCATTAGCTGTTTATTTACATTGATTGGTAATGGTATTTACGTTCATTTCATTTTGAGTTTTCGAACATTTAGCTTCGTAATTTGTGTTTTTTTGGACTTCGTATTTTCTAGTGGTTCATTGTGTTTCGATTGAGGACAATATTATCTCTGTTCAACAGTAAATAACCTACCTACATCAAGTTGAAATCTACACTGAGTTTTTATCATTGAACATGAAAATCAATAACAAAATAAAGTAGAGGACGAATAAATTCATTGGTTAGAGGAACTATATATATTTCATGAAAAGGCTGTATGATAAAACACCTATTTATTTAAAAAATAAACAAACTTTCAAAAGTTTCAAGAAAACATCTCTGACATGTCTACTTTCATTACCAACTGAAGAAGTTTTGAGTATAATGGACAAAACTAAGTACTTACCAGCAAAACTGAAAGAAACAACATGACATAAAAGAAGAATTTACATGAATACTCTGCTTGAATGGTTTGAACGTAAAGAGTTATTATATTTTTTGAATTTTCCTGACATGTTCCTAAAAGTACGGTGGACTTCTGAGAGTCTGTTTCTTCGTTATAGAATCTCTGTTTTCCTGGTAATATAATTGAATATTTTAGTTTTTACCTAGATATAGAGTCAAGTTTTATTTCATATTCTTGATGTTATGATAAACTGTTATTTTGGTTGTGCAAATAAACATTATTTATTATTATTATTTTAATAGTGTCTCTGGTTGTTACATGAAAGAAATTACAATTATCTAGAATCTCTGGATGATAGCCCAGGTTCAGATTCCAATAAAAGTGAAAGATTTTTCGTTGGAATAGCAATGAACTTCAAAAAACCTACGTTTTCGGTCAGCTGAAAATTGCACATCATCAGTTGGTATAATTCTATACGGAAAAATCCACAAACTTACTTCAGGGAAAATAATTTTTTTTCTCAGTAAACTGTAAAGAACAACTCTCTTATGTTCAGCCACTTTTTTTCAATCTTCAAGTTATGAATCCACACCTTTCTTCTGTGCATCACTTCCTTGTTTCCCAACTTTGTTTGGAATACAACTTTGAATTGTCCAGCTTTCGGAAAGGTATGTATGCTATATTCGGTTTTTTTTGCCCAAGATGAACAATAGGATACACAACAATAGCGAACAATCTCTTCTGAGCGTTTGCAAACGATCCCAAACAAAATTAAACACAATTAAAACTCAACAACTTCTCATATAAAATACACGTAAACAGATGTAAACAAAGCAATCTATTGCCCATGCGTTAGTAATAGTCGACACCGGTAGGGGGCGTATCGCCGATACGATCTATGACAAGAATACTCCGTCTCCGTAAATATAATTCACGTAAGAAGAGCCATCTTACGGTTTATTAGTAAACTATACCTAGCGGAATCTTTTTGTCATTCTGTCAGCCCCACAGTTTTCTATAACAAGATAATAAATGGGGTTATTGAAAATCACAGTGTAGGAAAATAATCAATTCTTTTAAAAACAATACATATAATACATTGATTAATATATTTTCTTATTTTCCCACTATCAATGAATATTGTCGTAAGGTTACTAAGGAAGTCTTCATGGAATCATGGCTTGTATTGCTTTATTCAGCAAGACAATGATCTGAAATTGTACAATTTGCAAAAATATCAATATTCATATTTGTTAAATAAACGGATCTTATCTCGGACACTCAACATGAAAAATCATTTTCAAACTGCCGGCGCGCGATAGTTAAACCCTAGAGTGGCGACATTAGATTATAGTTGATATCGATAGTCAACAATTGAGACATTTTTAGCGTATAAGCACTGAAATGTGAAACACAGTTTTAATGCTTCCTCTGCGAAGGTTTCTGGTTTCAACAACCTAACCTTGCGAAATGTTAGAAATTATGCCATAATCTTCCCATTAGTTATCCACTAAAATAGTGAGATTAAGTCAATTATGGGGGCATAAGCAAATCAGGCGCTGTATATCTTAGCCAAATTGATATAGTTAAAATGTCATAAATTGAATCAATTTGAGCGACATTTTTGAGTAATCTATATTCATGCTACTAGAATGAGATATGATAGAGAAAAATATTTAAAATAGATTAGAGAAGTAAAACTATAGCAAAAACTCAAAATCCGTCAATATTTCTAATTTGACAGTGGAACTATGCATAATGGCATTCCTTAACCCAAAATAAGAATGTTAATAAACAACTTTTCAAATTCTGAGAACATTCATTTTCTGATGGAAAATGCAATTTTATCTCAAATGTTCTTTCATTAGACTTGTATATTTTCTCCATTTGTATTTAGTATTCAGTATCAGTAAATTGCTTGTGTGTGAACAAGCGATACTTATAATTTGAAAAATTTTAATTCATCTGTATCGATAAGTTCTAATAGTTACTAGTTTGAGCATATTGTAAATTTGATTCCCTAAAATAACATTGAAACAACTCAATAATAAAATTTCAAAGAATCTATTTTATAATTTGAGAAAAACACTGTAGTTTAACAAGCATAATTCATATAACACTCAATTGATTCTGGTGCTATATCTTAAATATTAACTCATTTTAATAAAAGCTCACAAAAATAATTTTATACTACCTAAAACATAATATTCGAATATAAGAACATAGGACAATGGCAAGTATTCATAACTTAGTAACATACATATTAAAAAACTTCAGACACAGAAAATAGTAGAACTCAATGAGAACATGTAGATATAAAAGTAAACAACTACTCTGAACATTATAGAACATGAAAGTTCAAAAACACTAAAATCTTCAAATATTAATAAACAACGTAATAGGGCAATGGTCAGATCCATAAACTTCATCCGGTACAACACAATCACATAATTTGTTCTGCAACTCTGAAGATAATACAAAATAATCTAATCTCCATCCAACATTCCTTTTACGTGCATTTAATAAGTATGTCCAGAAGGTATAAACCTCTGTTTGGTCAGGATAAAGACACCTAAAAGAGTCAATAAAACCTTCTTGGAGAAAATCTGTCATGCCCTCTCGTTCTTCATCTGTAAATCCTGCGTTCTTTTTGTTGGTTTTGGGATTAGTTAAATCAATTTCGTTATGCGCGACATTTAAATCTCCACATATAATAACAGGTTTTTTTTAATCAAGATTTCTAATGAAATCCTTGAATAATTAATTCCATTCGAGACGTTTCCAAAGTTTTTTTCCTAGAAAAATAAACAATGCAACTTGTGAAATGTAGAAAGCATATTAAAATACATATTGCAATTATTACAATCAATAAACAAATAATTCAAAATGCTAAATAAATTCTTTATAACGATAATATCTAACCTTTTATAATTTAAAATAAATTGTACGACCATCAAAGAAAAAAATTTCTCCGGAAGTAGTTCAATTAATTTATCTTGGTACAAAAATCAATCACAATTAACAAAAAGATTATTGAAAATTACCATACTACCTACAAGACAACTTTGACAGCAAATTTAATTATTGTTTTGTTTCATGCATGCTCCCATAATTTAACTTTTTGTCAAAATGCTTCTCAATCAAAATGAAATAAATTTATATAGTGACTATTTACTAATGAATGAAGTTAATCTTTTTCATTATTACACTTTGAAGTGAGAACTGAATCTATTAGGATGATAATTGGTTTTAATTTTTCATGTAAAACAGATATGATCTTTCCATTACAAAAATCTAGAAAAGTATACAAACCAGAATTGGGTACATAAACATTAACAAGATAAAAATCTGCATATTCGGCAGTCAAGCATCTACCATCAACACCGTTCTTTATTTCCAATTCCATAAGTAAATTTTATAGGGTTGTCCTTTGATAGCAATCCTACTCCGGCATATCCACTCTTATTACTACCGCACCAGAACTTATGATACCCTTCTAGTTCAGTGAGCTCTTCTGGCAACTTATCGTCTGAACATTTAGTTTTCTGAAATTTCAAAATAAAGTTGAATATTATAAAAAATTGTTTGATCTAGACATTAAATTATATATTTACTAAATGCATCTTTCATACATACTTGAAGCTTCAGTGAATAATAATTCTATTTTGCGATAAGGTTTAAGGACAAAACTCCACATACCTGCAAGCAAACAATATCTGGAGAATCACACTCTAATATTCTCAATCCATCTTTCTTCACCCATGCTCTTACACCATCAATGTTCCATGATGTTATCTTAAAATTGGGTAATTTACCTTCTTTATTTTTTTTTGAACAATCAAATGTAATAGACTTCCAGTCTGTTACAATTTTATTAGTTTTAGTAGCAGTTACTTCAGAGGGCGTAGGTGCCTCTTCTTTTGTTATTTTTGCAGATTTTTTTTCCTTAATTTCTTTTATTTTGGTATCCTTTCTTTTTGTAGTTTTAGCATCATTTTTTTCCTTGGGATCAGTAACTTCTGCTTTTTTTCCTGTTTTTTTTGGTGCTTCTTTTTTGTTCTTCAATTCAGTCTCTTCTGCCTTTTTTCCTGTTTTTTTTGGTGCTTCTTTTTTGTTCTTCAATTCAGTCTCTTCTGACTTTTTTCCCGTTTTTCTTGGTGCATCTGCTGTGAGTGGTTTATCTTTCTCTTCTGCAACCTTTGCCTTTCCTCTTTTTTTTTTTTAAGGTTCTTGTTTCTCTTCTTCCTTCTCGTCGAATCAATAACTCTGATCGAACTTCTACTCGTTCTATTTTTACTTGTTTATATAAAATTAGAAATCAAATAACGCTGAATGTATTGGAGGAGTTTCATTAAAATAAATATTTTATAATTTCAGTTATAGCGTATGATGTCCAATAAATTCCCATACAACTATGCCCCTAATGTATTTCATCATCATGGTCATCAATTCAGAAATAATAATCGAATTGTGCCGGAAGAATGGGATGCTATGCGTATGAACCCACAATTTTGCATGGAGAACAACGAAGAATATATTGTTCCTGAACATCTATTACTCACTATCAAGGAAGAACCAATTTGTGATGAAACTGAGGTTGTAATTCCTGTAGACCCAATACTACATGAAGGTTCGTTTCCTAGAAAATCAGCTCCAAGAAGAGCCTAAAAAACGGCGTGGTAATAGAAGGATCTGAGAAAAAACTATTGTAGATGAAATTGCCAGAACGTGTCAAATTTGTGGAAATATTTTGGCATCTGTTTCAAGTCTCTATGTTCATCTGAAGTCTCATTCTAAAAATAAGCCATATAATTGTGCTAATTGTGGAGCAACATTCACAAGAAAATATTATTTAGAAGTACATTTAAGATCTCATACAGGTGAAAGGCCATTTGAGTGTGACATTTGCCATAAATGTTTTTCTCAGAAATCAAGTTTGAACACGCATAAGAGAAAACACACAGGAGAAAAACCATAACAGTGCCATCACTGTGGAAAATATTTTGCTGCGCAAAGCTATCTATCTTCACATCAATGGTCGCATTTCGAAAGAGATCAGAGCGGTTCCTTTAACTATGAAACGTGCAGCAAAAACTTTGACAACAGAACACAACTGATCAAATATCTTCGAGTCCATGCAGGAACATTTGAACATTAGTGTAAAGTATGTTCCAAACGGTTTTCCAAAGAATCTTATCTAATACGACATCGGAAGGGAACACACATGGATAGTGCACAAGAGATTAATGAAGGAAATGAAGACACAAAGCCATGAAACAGAAGATGTTTGAATATCTATTAGTAACAAACTAATTTATCTTTCCTGTGCATATAAAATGTGCTTCATTTTCTTAGATTCAGTCTCTTCGGCCTTTTTTTTTGATGCATTTGCTGTGGGGGGTTTATCTTTCTCTATATCTGCAACCTTTGCCTTTCCTCTTTTTTTCACAGGTTCTTGTTTCACTTCTTCCTCTGGGATTGTTGCCTGGACGCCCCGTTTGAAAACTATTCGTTTGGAAATTGTTGGAGCACCTGAAATTAGGATTTATTGAATGAACATCTTTGTTGCCATAACCACAATAAAATTACCTTCTGTTTCTTGTTTTTCTTTTTTTGTTTTTTTAGGTTTAGATGGACCTGATTCCTGTACATCAGCAATTTCAGGAATAATTTGATCAATCTTAAAAAAAAAATCATGTTTAGTGAAAAAATTGTTATCTATAACAAAATATAATGAAAATCAAAAACCAAAGTTTTATTCACATTATTGCTGTCTAAGCTGCTATATAGGGCAACATCGCAATGGTTGAAACAATACCTAAATAACTCAACGTAAAACTGATTGTCGTCTATCGAAAAATAGATGAGCAGCTGTAAAACATTATTTCAAGTCCAGGCATACCTTCAATTATTATATAAAAGTTTCAAAGTCGTACAGGTAATTATAAAGCCAGGTTATTTATCTAAATATATTCATAATATTCATACATACATAAAAATGCAAATTTAATTTATTACTAACTTGGTAGTAATGAAATTAGTAAAATCTTTTGCAATATATTCAACCAATTTTAAGAATCTAATCTACTGTGTGAATGTTCATCAAGTGCGCCTCTAGATCATCCACAGCATGCATATAAATCATAAATATTTTCCGTTTAGTTCATGTTGTAAAGCTCATGATCATATGTGTGTTAGAATACTATGATCTTGATGAAGCTATTAAATTAAACAATGGCGAAATAATTAGACCTTAAGAACAAGTGATTATTAGTCTGCTGATACCCAATAACCAACATATACATATATATATATACATATACATATACATATATATATATATATATATATATATATATATATATATATATATATATATATATATATATATAAATATATATATATATATATATATATATATATATATATATATATATATATATATTGTATATATATGAAGCACATTTTATATGCACAGGAAAGATAAATTAGTTTGTTACTAATAGATATTCAAACATCTTTTGTTTCATCGCTTGTGTCTTCATTTCCTTCATTAATCTCTTGTGCACTATCCATGTGTGTTCCCTTGCGATGTCGTATTAGATAAGATTCTTTGGAAAACCGTTTGGAACATACTTTACACTAATGTTCAAATGTTCCTGCATGTACTCGAAGATGGTTGATCAGTTGTATTCTGTTGTCAAAGTTACTGCTGCACGTTTCACAGTTAAAGGAACCGCTCTGATCTCTTTCGAAATGCGACAATTGATGTGAAGATAGATAGCTTTGCGCAGCAAAATATTTTCCACAGTGATGGCACTGTTATGGTTTTTCTCCTGTGTGTTTTCTCTTATGCGTGTTCAAACTTGATTTCTGAGAAAAACATTTTGGCAAATGTCACACTCAAATGGCCTTTCACCTGTATGAGATCTTAAATGTACTTCTAAATAATATTTTCTTGTGAATGTTGCTCCACAATTAGCACAATTATATGGCTTATTTTTAGAATGAGACTTCAGATGAACATAGAGACTTGAAACAGATGCCAAAATTTTTCCACAAATTTGACACGTTCTGGCAATTAGATCTACAAAAGTTTTTCTCTGATCCTTCTATTACCACGCCGTTTTTTAGGCTCTTCTTGGAGATGATCTTCTAGGAAACGAACCTTCATGTAGTATTGGGTCTACAGGAATTACAACCTCAGTTTCATCACAAATTGGTTCTTCCTTGATAGTGAGTAATAGAGGTTCAGGAACAATATGTTCTTCGTTGTTCTCCATGTAAAATAGTGGGTTCATACGCATAGCATCCCATTCTTCCGGCACAATTGGATTATTATTTCTGAATTGATGACCATTATGATGAATTACATTAGGAGCATAGTTGTATGGGAATTTATTGGACATCATACGCTATAACTGAAATTATAAAATATTTATTTTATACATTTTTATATAATAATTGAAGGTATGCCTGGACTGCTCATCTATTATTTAATAGATCACAATCAGTTTTACGTTGAGTTATTTAGGTATTGTTTCAACCATTGCGATGTTGGCCTATATAGCAGCTTAGACAGCAATAATGTGAATAAAACATGATTTTTTTTTGAAGATTGAAAAAATTATTCCTGAAATTGCTGATGTACAGGAATCAGGTCCATCTAAACCTAAAAAAACAAAAAAAGAAAAACAAGAAACAGAAGGTAATTTTATTGTGGTTATGGCAACAAAGATGTTTATTCAATAAATCCTAATTTCAGGTGCTCCAACAATTTCCAAACGAATAGTTTTCAAACGCGGCGTCCAGGCAACAATCCCAGAGGAAGAAGTGAAACAAGAACCTGTGAAAAAAAGAGGAAAGGCAAAGGTTGCAGATATAGAGAAAGATAAACCACCCACAGCAGATGCATAAAAAAACAGAAAAAAGGCCGAAGAGAAGAAGTTAAAAACAAAAAAGAAGCATCAAAAAAATCAGGAGAAAAAGCAGAAGTTATTGATCTCAAGGAAAGAAAAGATGCTAAAACTACAATAAGCAGGGATTCTAAAATAAAAGAAATGAATTTATAGAGAGAATAAACAACGTAATAGGGCAATGGTCAGATCCATAAACATCATCCAGTACAACACAATCACATAATTTGTTCTGCAACTCTGAAGATAATACAAAATAATCTAATCTCCATCCAACATTCCTTTTTCGTGCATTTGATAAGTATGTCCAGAAGGTATAAACCTCTGTTTGGTCAGGATAAAGACACCTAAAAGAGTCAATAAAACCTTCTTGGAGTAATTCTGTCATACCCTCTCGTTCTTCATCTGTAAATCCTGCATTCCTTATGTTGGTTTTGGGATTAGTTAAATCAATTTCGTTATGAGCGGCATTTAAATCTCCACATATAACAACAGGTTATTTTATATCAAGATTTCTGATGAAATCCTTGAATAATTCATTCCATTCGAGACGATTTCCAAAGTGACAAGTTTTTTTCCTAGAAAAATAAACATTGCATCTTGTGAAATGTAAAAAGCACATTAAAATACATATTGCAATTATTACAATCAATCAGCAAATGATTCAAAATACCAAATAATTTCTCTAGAACGATAATATCTAACCTTTTATAATTTAAAATAAATTTTACAGATGACCATCAAATAAAAAAATTTCTCCGGAAGTAGTTCAATTATTTTCTCTTGGTAAAAAAATCAATCACAATTAACAAAAAAATTATTAAAAATTACCATACTACCTACAAGTCAACTTTGACAGCAGATTTAATTTTTTGTTTGTTTCATACATGCTCCCATAATTAACTTTTTGTCAAAATGCTTCTCAATCACAATGAAATAAATTTATATAGTGACTATTTACTAATGAATGAAGTTAATCTTTTTCATTATTACACTTTGAAGTAAGAGCTGACTCTATTAGGTGATAATTGGTTTTAATTTTTTATGTCGATACAGATACGATCTTTCCATTAAAAATATCTAGAAAAGCATACTAACTAGAATTGGGTAGGTACATAAACATTAACAAGATAAAAATCTGCATATTCTGCCGTCAAGCATCTACCATCAACATCCTGTTCTTGATTTCCAATTCCATAAGTAACTTTTATAGGGTTTTCCTTTGGTAGCAATCCTACTCCCGCATATCCACTCTTATTACTACCACACCAGAACTTAAGATACCCTTCTAGTTCAGTGAGCTCTTCTGGCAACTTATCATCTGAACATTTAGTTTCCTGAAAATTCAAAATGAAATGGAATATCTCGGAAACGGAGAGACCTACAAAGTTGGTTAAATTGGACAAAAGTTTCCTATTTTGGGGAGAGATAATAGGATTTTTTCAGGTCTTAATTATCAATGGTTGTTTTTGAGATATTGGCTAAAAACTAAAATAGTCAAACTTAATATCAAATATAAAAAGCCAGGTTATTTATTCAAATATATTCATAATATTCATATATATACATAAAAATGCAAATTCAATTTATTACTAACTCGATAGTAATGAAATTAGTAATATCTATTACAATATATTCAACCAATTTAAAGAATCTAATCTACTGTGTGAATGTTCATCAAGTGCGCCTCTAGATCATCCACTGCATGCATCTAAATCATAAATATTACGTTTAGTTCATGTTGTAAAGCTCATGATTATATGTGTGGTAGAATACTGATCCTATATATGTGAGTACCTTCACTATGAATTATATTTTGTTTACACATGGTTTTTAATTATCGTTATTGTTTTATTTTTGTAGTATGATCTTGATGAAGCTATTAAATTAAACACTGGTGAAATATTCAAACCTTAAGAACAAGTGATTTCATGTAGTCTGATATCGAATACATATATATTATATATATATATATATATATATATATATATATATATATATATATATATATATATATATATATATATATATATATATCTATATATATATATATCTATATATATGAAAAACTTGGTTCTCGGGATGAACCGCGTAAAAGATTTGAAAAATCTCGACGTTTCGGCTCCTTTTGCGAAGCCATCTTCAGGAGAATTAGAAGGGAAAATAATTTTTGAACACCAGAGATGACAGTCACAGACTCCCATCAGCATGGAAGCCGCTTCTCAGTGGTCGCCGTGTCACACCCAATCGGTGCGCATCCCGCACTGATACCGTGCGTGAATACCCCATTGACGTCAATACTACGTCAATAACTACGTCAATGGAGTACCCGCCCCCCTTCCCTATAAATACGGGCACGCGACGATCGGCCCGTCAGTTGACTCTGAAGAGTAGGCAGGTTGAGACTTCAGAGTTGACAGGAAGCAGTACGGTTGGTGGAGTAGGCAGGTTGAGACCACGCAATCGTATTATTTCCGATTCCTCCTAATTCGATTCGTGGAGTAGGCAGATTGAGGCCACGTATCTGAATTATTTTCCCTTCTAATTCTCCTGAAGATGGCTTCGCAAAAGGAGCCGAAACGTCGAGATTTTTAAAATCTTTTACGCGGTTCATCCCGAGAACCAAGTTTTTTCAAATACTTCCGACCGCGGAAATCTTTCTGAACATATATATATATATATATATATATATATATACATATATATATATATATATATATATATATATATATATATATATATATATATATATATATATATATATATATATATATATATATATATATATACAAGGAGGAAATTGATCGCGGGGAAATAGTATATAAAACAAGCAAAGTTATCGGTCTAGCCCGCATATGTCGAAGCATCCGTTGACACGTGTTTCGGACTCTTTGGTCCTCATCAGAACGGCGTAGCCAAGTATGCGATGGAAAACCTGGAAATGAAACAGCAACAACAAGCAGAATCCCTTGCTTCGGAAGACAATCACACATTTGTGGTACATTGTTTGAACTCTCCGGTTTGGGAGATTCAAAGAGGAAATTTATCGCGGGGAAATAGTATGTACCACAAATGTGTGATTGTCTTCCGAAGCAAGGGATTCTGCTTATTGTTGCTGTTTCATTTCCAGGTTTTCCATCGCATACTTGGCTACGCCGTTCTGATGAGGACATATGCGGGCTAGACCGATAAGTTTGCTTGTTTTATATATATATATATATATATATATATATATATATATATATATATATATATATATATATATATATATATATATATATATATATATATATACAGGGTGTCGCACCAGGAACTGAATCGATCGATATTGAAGAAAGTACGGATCAGAAAATTTTGAAAATTTAGATGATTACTAATGTCGGTATGACCAATCCAACCAAAATATTTACAAGCAGCTGGCACTTCCGCTTATACCGGAAGTCGATACCAACTTGCTTATTTCAAAAAGTAAAAAAAAAACCCTATATATTTTAGAGTTTTCAAAAAGAACATAAAATTCTGAGTCGAAAATGTGAAACATACCTTATGCCTAAACCTAGCCGTTTCAGAGATATTTGACATTTTATAGAAAATTTGACAGGTGCAACGGTTTACAAGAACCGGTATAACTTTCTTCCTGTAAAAGGTACTCATTTGCTTCTTGTCACATGAAAAGAACACAAGAAGAACTACGTTCTACAACTGAAATTAATTCAATAATATCATACCAAGTGTTCCGTTTTTCGCGTTACATTTCGTCAACTTCAAACCGCGAAAACTTGTTTAGGTCAAATAGAACACCCTGTATTTTTTTACGTCAAGTTGTGTAAATTTGAATTCCCTTTGTTCTGATATTAGCATTGTGGGGGTTAAGTTTACAACTTTTTGAATTATTTGTGATTTTATTAGAAATTCATGAATTGTTGTAATCATTTCATCAAAATAGCCATGATTAGAAACAATCAGTCATTATCTTATGTCAAAAAATGCCAGCACGTTTAAATTATACCCACGAAGACTTTTTAAATTTGTTCATTATTTATGGAGAATGTAATAAAGTAATATCAAGAACTTGCAGCACATTTGCTACTCGATATCCAGAAAGACAGAAACCGACACCAAACACTGTAAAACGCATACTGGAAAATTTTAAAAATTATGGCTCTGTCAAGGCAAAAATTCAAAGAAGAAAGCCTATTGTTGATGACGAAAACATAGAAATAGTCATTCTGGGATATTTTCATGCATTTCCAAGAATGTCATTAAGACAAGCTGCTCTGGAATCGGGACTATGCAAAGATTCAATTCACAGAATCTTATTAAAACATAAGTTTCATCCATTTTTATTCCATATGGTTCAAGGATTAAAGGAAACAGATTTCCTAAGAAGACAGAATTTTTGTGAGTTTATTCTAATAAGGTCTGAGGGTGACGATTCTTATTTAGGAAATATTATATGGACAGATGAAGCCAAATTTACCAAAAATGGACTTTTTAATAGACACAATTCGCATTATTGGAGTGACTCAAATCCCCATATGTTCAAAGAGCGAAACTTTCAGAAAAATTGGCAGTTCAATGTTTACTGTGCCATAAGAAATGATGGAGTGGTGGCATTACAATTTTATCAGGAAAATTTAAACGGTAAATTAAATTTTCTCTTCTGCTAATATGTATAGGTGAATTTTTGTTTTTTTTTAGGTGAAAGATATCTGAATATCTTACAAAATTTGAATAATAACTATTTAGAAAATTTACCTCTCGCCGAATATAGAAACATTTTTTATCAGCACGACGGTGCTCCCCCACATAACGCATATTTAATTAATAATTATTTACAAGACATTTTTCATGATCAATGGATTGCCAATAATGGACCTTTCTTATGGCCTCCTCGCTCGCCCGATTTATCAGTTCTGGATTATTTTATTTGGGGAACTATTAAAAATAAAGTTTATGAGAGTCCATTAACAACTATTGAAGATTGTATGCAGAGAGTAAGAAATGCCTTTCAAAACATATCACAGGATTCAATTAGAAGAGCTACCCATGAGGAACTAATCCGTAGGTGCGAAAAATGTGTCGAGGTTCGAGGGCGGAATTTTGAGCATTTATTAAATTAAAATGAAATGATATTTCAAATTGATCTTATCTCTGCTATTTTAGTTCATGCCATATCTTCAATTTGATTAATACGAATGTTACAGTGTTAGTGTTATTTTCCGTTTTTCTGAATATCGAGTAGCAAATGTGCTGCAAGTTCTTGATATTACTTTATTACATTCTCCATAAATAATAAACAAATTTAAAAAGTCTTCGTGGGTCTAATTTAAACGTGCTGGCATTTTTTGACATAAGATAATGACTGATTGTTTCTAATCATTGCTATTTTGATGAAATGATTACAACTATTCATGAATTTTGGATTGATTGGGCCGATACTTGGTGTAAATTAATAAACATATTAAAACAATGGTTAAAAATAACAATTTACACATTTATTATAAGAAATAACGCATGACGCACGTTTCGGTGGAACTTCACCTTCTTCAGATGCTAATCATATTCATGAATTTCTAATAAAATCACAAATAATTC
>JARQZK010004336.1:207500-235000 GCA_030704885.1 Cynegetis impunctata
TATATATATATATATATATATATATATATAATATATATATATATATATATATATATATACCTATATAAAATAATATATATATATATATATATATATATATATATATATATATATATATATATATATATATATATATATATATATATATATATATATATATATATAATATATATATATATATATATATATATATATTTATATATATATAATATATATATATATATATATTATATATATATATATAATATATATAATAAATATATATATATATTATATATATATATATATATATATATATATATATATATATATATATTATATATATATATATATATATATATATATATATATATATATATATATATATATATATATATATGAGATACATGAGATTGAGTTTTTGGTGCCAAGCATCATAAAAAGTCAAAACGAAAAACTATCTTGGTCCTAGGTCCAACTTTGCTAATCGCACCCATTTTAATAAGCAGGGTTTCAAAGTGGAAACTTGCTAAAAGTGACATCAATAAAAATAATGATATTTTATGTGAGTTGTCAAAACTAAAAGCACAAAATAGTAAAAATTATTATCAATCTGATACATATGTACAGTACTGTAACTGATTGTGTCACAAATATCTTGGGTTACCATACTTTGAAGGTAGTTTCTTAAAACTTTGAACAAAATCAGCAAGACAGCTAAGAAGATAAATTACTCACCTGCATTAATTTCAACAGTATTATTTTCTTTTTCTTCGTCATTTGATCACCAAACATTCTGGACAAAGATGGAAGATACTGATATGTAGGGTTTTATTGCCAACCTTGTAGTAGAGTTTCTACATGCATTTCTTAAGACATCCACACAGTACCATGCGAAAGGAGATCTTGCTTCCATTATTGTCATCAAATCCCGAAGACTGACAAAAAATTCTGAAGTTATGTGTATATGTGGATCGAATATACTCAAATCAATTGTTGGAACACTCAGAGCCTAGAAATGAAGAATAAAGACAGGATGAAAAAATAACAGATTAGACGACAATCTATAAGAATGTTTCATCTTTATTTATAATTCTTATATATACCTGTTAAAATGTGCTCACTCAACTTGCTCTTTCTTCGGTATTATTTTTTGAATATTCATTTATTGAAAGCACTAATTTCTCCATCGTGGAATATTTGGAATCGGATCCACTACAAGTACCTACTAAGCAACGATGGATTCCTAGATGCTGACAAACTCATTATAAAAGAAATAAGGGATGTTTGAATTATAAAACGGAATCACCACACTAATAACGGTTTTGGTCAAATTTGAAAATTCGATTATAGCATTAAGTTGAGCGAGCAATATGAGAATGCGAAGTGAGATAATTCAATTATCAAGCAGGCCAGATCACTTTTCATTCATGGAATTCACGCAAAAAACTGATAATCATCAAAATTATCTCTTAGAAAAGGTTTTTTGCTATAAAGTATACTGCCAGAGAATTGAATATTCCGATCTCAACGGGCCTAGACCAGATGTTTTGCAATGTCCACCAGTGTTGCCGTTTCGTTTCTGACAAATATGCTTAAATCTTTCGGGAAAAATGCTAAAAAATGCCAGAGTTTTACAGTATTTTTAATACAATCGAATCGGTGATTGTTGAAAGTCCAAAAATGAAAGTTTTGAGTAAATTGAAAAAATATGTTTAAAAGTTATTTATTTCATTTCATTGATACATGCAGTCAGCGTAATAAAAGTAAATGGGTGAGGAATCATTTATCTACAGAGAAATTATTATTATTCCCAATTTTTGTATTTTTTATTATTTTTTTAAAGCAAGGACTTAGTTCCATTCAACAATCAGTAAAACAAAATTAAGTAGTTATGATTAAACTAATATACTTTATTGGTGAAATAACACATAGAAATGAACAATAATTCTTACAAACATACCAAATGATATACAAGTATTGAAACAATGGTTGAAAATAACAATTTACACATTTATTATAAGAAATAACGCATGACGCACGTTTCGGTGGAACTTCACCTTCTTCAGATGCTAACTAACTATGTTTATCTGTTATATTGAAAAGTATGATCGATTTGGCTATTCAATAGCCAAATCGATCATACTTCAAGCCCCCTTCTTAATCTTTTCAAAATTACGGAACTACCTGACTAGCAGTTCAGAATTGGTTTTTCCTTTTCTAATAATTATTTGTAACCATCTTTGTATTTACCCCTTCTACATAATTTGTCATTTCTTGTTTTCGATGTAACAGAGAATCATAGTTAGTTTGCCATTAGCATCTGAAGAAGGTGAAGTTCCACCGAAACGTGCGTCATGCGTTATTTCTTATAAAAAATGTGTAAATTGTTATTTTTAACCATTGTTTCAATATGTTTATTAATTTACACCAAGTATCGGCCCAATCAATTCAAAATTTGATAAACAAGTACCTACTTTATGAAGCAAAAACACGACAAATTATTCATCTTCAACCTCCTGTTCAGAGTTGAATGGAACTAAGTCCTGGAACCAAGTCCGCGACTTAGTACCTTTCAACTCTCACTGCAATCCAGTACGTACGTATTATTAGTGCTTCCTAGAATGGGACTTAATTCCTTTCAACACCACACGGTCGGGGATATAATTTGTTATAGAAACCCATATCAAATACAATTTCAATGAAAAATGGACTTAGTACCCTTTCAACAATCACCGATTCAATTATAAAAATTTGAATTTTTTTTTTGTGATTGATAATTAATTGATTTTAAGCAAAATCAAAAAAATTTTTAATGAAGGTATATTTTGTTCTATGCAACTTTCATCTCCGTACTTCTACTGTCAGAAAATGTCTTGCACAATTCTGATAGTTAATAGACCCTTGAAATTGCGGTATGTTCACAACAAAAAGTGCAAGTGTGTTCACTTAAACGTTACTATCACAAAACATCAACTATTTACGCATAAACGTAAAATGATCGTCTTAATCGTCGCTAACTCGCTCGGGTGCTGAAAGTGATCCCCGTAATCGTAAACAAAAATAATCGTTTTTTCGAATACCCCTATTAGATAATTATGTTAGGTTTCAGAAATGCCAATAGACTCTGTCTTGATGTACATTTATTTCAAGTTTCAAGTCATTCAAGTGCTAAATATCCATAGCAGATTGAAAATTTTCTATTATAGGTAGAGCGAGGCCAAAAAATACTAAAAACATGCAATATGCTAAACTCAAATTTTACATGCTGAGACAAACACTGGTCCAGATTCCATGGGTCACGCTGAAATAATGGACACAGAGTCGGACTCATATTCCGATTCGAGATTTAGTCAGAGTGGATTAATTAATTTTTTGAATATATAATCTATTAATAAATGTAAATTCTTTAGAACTCAAATTCCATTTGAGCTGAGTGTATCCCAAAAATGAGAATAATAAAATGAAAATTATCAGAAAATCACGGCACTCAGTGAAAAGGAACTAATGGAAATAAAATTCATATGCTCATATTGCTTCACTTTTACGTTTAAAACCAAGAGCGGCGACATTAAATTAGAGTTGATGTCGATAGATAGTAAACATTGAGACATTTTTAACGTATGAGTGTTTAAATGTAAAATACAATTTTAATGCTTCCTTCGCAAAAGTTCCAACAACCTAACCTTGCGAAATTTCAGAATTTATGCCATAATCTTTCCATTAGTTATCCACTAAAAAAATTTATAAGTGTAAGTCAATTATGGGGGCATAAGCAAATTACGCGCCGTATATGTTACTCAAATTGATATAGTTAAAATGTCGCTCATGAACTGTTTCAACTTATGACAAAGAGTAATCTCAATCCACATTCAAACTACTAGGATCAGATATGATAGCGAAAAATATTTAAAATAGAATAGAGATGAAAAACTATACCAAAAACTCAAAATTCGTCAATATTTCTAATTTGACAGTCGAACTATGCCTAAGAGCATACTTTAACTAGGGTTGCCGTCCGGGTTTTCCCGGATTTGTCCTAGTTTAGGGGTCGTCCGGACGGGGCTTTCAAAATATGTCCGGGTAACACCCGGACAAATTTTGTCTCTGGGTGTGTGGAGCTTGAGTGTCAGTGACGGAGATGAGCTATTAATTGCAAACCAGTTGTTGCCCAATATTTTCGAAACATCTATATTCTAAACTGCTCAAAATTGCATAGTAATATTTTTGTATACCAGCTCATAATGCGAATGTAGAGTGAGTTTTTTCGCTAGGGTCGCAATAATGGAGGAAGGAGAAAAACTTGCTAAATACACATACGTTTTGTTCTCTGATCAAAATGAAGTCTAATTTTAAAGACTTGAGTTGCTCCGACTTTTACAAATTCATGATGAAAAATAAAGACATTTTGGGAAAAATTGGCAAGTCTGAAAAATTCCAAGTTAAGTTGTATTAGTAAAAAGAACTAATTCTAGTTAAAATTAAAACTTGTTACTTACTTTTGATTTATAGTTAATAAATAATTTAGATTTTTGGGTACCTAACTTATCTAACCGAACTAGAAGACCTAACCTATAATTTGCAATTACAATGTAGAATCTAGTCTATTTGATTTTTGATCTATCAAAAATTATCATCATAAGTTGTTCTTTATTTGACGATTCCAAAAAAAAGAGAAAACTGTAAACTGTGTATAAAAGAATTTGAATTGTTTTTTGTTGTTCTGTTTATATGGCAAACAAGCGGTTTAAAGTTTGAATAAATGAAAAAATTGAAATATAAACGATGTTTTATTTTATAAAAAAAAAATTCACGGGGTGTCGGCATCGGCAATTTAGGTGATGGCAACCCTATTTTTAACCCATAATAAGAATGTTAATAAACAACTTTTAAAATTCTGAGAACATTCATTCTTTGATGGAAAACGCAATTTTATCCCAAATCTTCTTCCATTTGACTTGTTATATTCTTTTCATTTGTATTTTCTTTATTCAGTATCTGAAAAGATCAGTAAATTGCTTGTGTGTGATACAAGCGTTACCTATTATTTGAAAAATTTCAATTCATCTGTATCGTTAAGCTCTAATAGTTACTGAATGTTATCACTCAATTGAAGCTAAAATATTCCACCGATTTGAGCATATTGTAAATTTGATTCCCTAAAATAACATTCAAAAATCTCAATAATAAAATTTCAAAGGATAACTATTTTATAATTTAAAAGAAACAGTATAGTCCAGTAGATATGTACATTTTACCTGGAAAAAAATCCGAACTTAATGAAACTTTTACAGGTTGTTCGGGGATGCTGTGGGATGACTCTGTCAAGTTTTCTTACTCGAGGACCCTGTGCTAACTTTGGGAGGACCGAAAAACCTCAAAATTTTCGGACCTTTTTAGACTTTTTGCTCATATCTTCTAAACTAAGCGGTTTTCGACCAAAACATTTATATTCAAAGTTGTAGAGCAGTAAATTTGCTACAATTATATATCTATTAACTTTTCTTCTAAACCTAATAAAAACCGAGATAAAGCCGATCAAAGTTGGAGAGATTTTCTCAAAATTGCAAAAATTTGCAATTATGGTAATAACTCATCAATATCGACATGCAAGAACACAGGCGGGGGTTCAGTGCCACATAGCTGAACACCCCACCTTCCACCCACCTGTGTTCTTACATGTCGATATTGATGAGTGATTACCCTAATTACCATCGAACTGAATTTATCTTAAACAATTAAATTATCATAAACTGTATTCTATTTTAGTTAACAGCACGAAAAACTAACTCAACTGTGTAAGTAAAACATAGACCTTATAGTACATGGACTGCTAGTTGGGCGAAAAAAGCCGGGGCCAACATGTTTCGTTGAAATGTCAAAGATAGGGGAAGCCGAATCGCGCCGATGTTTTACGAGCTCGTACGAATGGCACGAAATGTAAACACGAGCCTGATTCTGTCACTTTTGTCAGCAACTGTCAGTTGCTGTCAGTCACTATTAACATTTATCAAGCTTGATTTTGCTTGTTGTAAGTGTTTAAATTTATACGAATCCATAATTGTTTATAAAAGCTTCTGAAATTATCAAATGACCCCCCATTAAAAATGAAAATATTTGAAATAAAACTACCAAATCGAAAATCTCGTAAATTATTTACTATTCGAAAAACACCATTTCCATTCGATATTTGATAAATTTTGTTATGATAAATAACAACATTTTTTTAAAAATTGTCCGAAATATTTCCATCCAAAAAAAAATTCATATACTGGTCTCCTCAGTGCATCGCAGTGGATTTAGTTGTTGCATGGACTGATTTTATATTGCACCTCTAAAATTAAAAATAGAAGGAACCGCAGTTCGTTTCAAATATGGCCGGCCAGCAGATTTTGAAAAATCATCATTGTTAAAATGACGGTGGCATAGAAATGCCTCCTTAGGAATTTCCATGTGAATGTCGCATGCTTTGAGCCACGCTTCTCTTCGGTTGTCGTTTGGAATACTGCAAACCCAATAAAAGAGCATATTAAGATATCTCACAGCACAAACATATCATATTTATGGAAATATTATGAATGCAATAATTTCTAAATATAAATTTGTGATGAATACCGAAAATGAGCCAACTGTAGTCCACTCTGTGTCCCACACAACAAGCAGTTTCTGATTTTTTTACAATTTTTCAAAGGCAACAAAAAATCAGCTGAATCAGTTTTTTTATCCGATCGAAATCTTCCCTAGAATTTCAAAAAAATCATGTTATGTTTTCAAACCTTTTATTTGTAGATTTTATGAAATTTTTATTAGGAAAAAAATAGATTTCGTAACAGTATGTCTGTACTTTTTACTAATATTTTAGTTTCTTATGCATTATTTTACCAAAAAAGACGTATATAATATTAAAAAGTATAAGTAATTGTAATTTCTATTTTTCATTCTAAAGTGTGACAAGAACTTTTACACATCAGTATTTTTTATGTTTTGTGAAAAATGCAACACTTAACCATTTTAGCATTCAGTTTTTACAATCTGCAACTTTGTAATTTACAGAAAATAGTCACTTACTCGCTGAGAAAACGTATTGTTGGCACGGCGTTTTTTTTCAAACGCTTTGACCCATTTTTGACAAAACTGTCAGGAGCAAAGTGCCTTCTGCAAAGCTTAGCATGCTGTAAGTCGTTGGTCAGGTTATCCTCATTTAGTTGAAATAAATCCAACCAACTTTTCACATTTTTGCTTGGAAACCTGTCAGAAAATGTACAACAATAATAAATTTGAAGTACGATTTTGAAAAACAGAATGCTCAGGTTTTTTACATTCAAAAAGGTACATACCCGTGGAAAGTAATTCCCTCGGCACGAGAATTGGGAATGCATCCACAAATTAGGCAAAACATTGCGCTTGGAACCACTAATGATCGTAACTTTAATAAAAAAATATGGTGTGTGGTTGAAAAAAACGCGAGAATTTTATCATTCTTAGATGTTTATAACTCGGTAACGACGCAAAATGCCAGTGTTTACATTTCGTGCCATTCGTACGAGTTCGTAAAACATCGGCGCGATTCGGCTTCCCCTATCTTTGACATTTCAACGAAAGATGTTGGCCCCGCTTTCTTTTGCATGGGCATATGGAGGACTAGCAGTCCATGTACTATAAGGTCTATGAAGTAAAATAATGAAACAACAAATTGTAGTTTTCTGTTCCGTTTTAGTCTCTAAAATATTTGGAAAAATTCCAGAGAATCAAGTTGAGTTTGCCTGCAATCAAGTTGAAATTGTCATCAGTTCTATGGTAATTATGGTAATCACTCATCAATATCGACATGCATGAACACAGGGGGTAGGGAGCGCTGACCAAGTGCCTGTTATTGTGACTTGTAGTTATTCCAATGTTATCGTGTACAGTGTCTTCAGTGAACTAAATGTTTTGACATTAGTAGGTATATTTATTTACAGAAGTCTTTACCATTTTGAAAGAGAGAGTAGTTTTCTGTTATATAACCATATACATGGGTATCCGACTAGAAACTCCAGAGATATACATCTGCCAAAACCAAACCGTGCATTCTACCAAAAGCGCTCAGTGCTAGTTTGAAACAAAAAATAGATTTTAATATTTAACCTTTTGTAAATGTGTGATGTTAATGTGTTATGGAAATACGTGTTAGTGTGTAATCCTTGTATATGTATAATATACAGATATCAATTTTAAAGCAAAGTAATTTCAGCATAACAATGACATGTTATTTTATACTTAATAGAGTTATTGGAATTTTTATAAAGTTAAGCAGTAATAGTGCCGACCTTATATTGACATATACGCAGGCGCAGTTGATGTTTAAAATAAGGGAGACATTAATAGAGAGATTTTAAGCCCTTTATTTATTCACCTTTCTTCCGTTATGGTTATTGTGAGCATGCGCAATGAATTCTTGCTTGTTCGTTAACGTTATTAACGATAACCGATTCCGTTACTTACGGAAAAATAAAGATCCATGTTATGGTTATGTTTATCGTTATACGTTACAGCACCGTTGCCGCACCTTTCAGCTTTTCGAGCATTAAATACATTTGACATAGGAGACGTACGTGCTCATTAAAATATATAACATAAAAGTATGAACAAAAAGCCCTAAACCTAGTGAGAATTTGTTATAATTTCTTTATTATATCGCAATATTGTTCAGAGTTCAAATACAAAGCCTGATATTTTTGCGATGTCGTGATTGTAAAATTTTAATTGAGTATCTGGCAACGTGTAAAAAGTAATGGCGTTTGATAACATAACCCAACTCCTAGACCTTATTAAGTCCGCATCACGGTTTCTTCTATTAATAATATTCAACAAATCATCCTCCATTTCAAAAATTATATATAAAATAAACTAAACACTAGATATTCTGAGGTTAGGAAAACCAAAACAAAATAACGATCACCGCACCGTCACCTGTCAATATATGAAGTTTAAAGTAGGGGTTTAAAATAACTTAGTTTAATCGTCGTGGTTATGGTTAGCAAAAATAACCATAACATCGCCGTAATAAGATTTTTTAAGGGGCTTAAAATCTCTCTAATGTTACTGCTTGTCGTTATTTGTGCGCGGTTACTGTAGGGCACTATCCAGACCTTATTTCATGATTTACGTGTCATAACCTCTCTTTTTCGGCTACTATCTATGTTCTATGTTTTATCCTTTGACAAAGTACCTACCACCTGTCATTATAACTAGAGCTGTGGCAAACCGTATGTATTCGTTACTAAGTAACGAATACTTCATTAGACTCGAAGTAACGATTCGTTACTTTCGAACTAGCATCGTTACTCGTTACTTTCGCATTTTTCCTTTGCGCATGACTTTGAGCATGTATTTGTACTACTGTTCTGTTTATGAATATCATATAAAAATATTAAAAATTAAATAATAAGAAAACAACGTGTCTAAAAACCACAAAATGAAAATAACTTTTTATTCGACTAGTTTCGCCTGTTCATGTATTCAGTCTTGATAATGCTGTAACAGGCGAAACTAGTCGAATAAAAAGTTATTTTCATTTTGTGGTTTTTAGACACGTTGTTTTCTTATTATTTAATTTTTAATATAAATATGAACTACCACAGAGTTGATTCATCGTCCATCGAATTTATCATATAAAAAAATTAAAATTTATCTTTGGGTAATAATTATTAAGGTAGATAACCGTGACGTCAGATGTTCAATTTTTATTAGATGTACGAGTGAAAAGATGACCACCACAAGTCACACGAACTTTACTTCACTTTTTTACCTACATATTACATCAGTTAAACACTCACATATTTGATAATAAATTTTTTTCAATAAGTATAAAGAAAAACATGAAAAAAAACAAGACATACCTCTAAAAAAATTTTCAAAATTCAAATCACAAAAAAATTATTATATTCACATACCTTAAAAAAATACCAATTTGCCAGTACTAATAAAAGTAATCTGCAGAAACCAATTTATGTGAAATTATTTTATTTCAAAATGTTATATAAAATAAGCCTTAAATCTTAGAAGCAATTGAACGAAGAGTTAATATAAAGGGGAGATGAACAATTTGAAAATAATGAGTTTTGAGTCTTGAAATTATTACAAAATAATATTCTTTTTTGATCACTCTGTTGAATAATTTGAAAAAAAAACCTAAAAAATTCAAAAGCCGTTATTTCAGTAATAATATGTATCAATGGTGTTTCCTACAAATATGCACAAGAATTTATTGTAATTAATAAAATGCAATCAGCTATCTATAACCCTAGCCTACAGGAAAGTGTCCTATAATCCAATAAATCATACTAAGTATAAATAACGACACATAAATATTAATGCAATAAGGAATATGAGCTTGAATCTTTCAAATTATCGTTATATTATACGGAACTAACGAATCTTATACGAAAGTAACGATAACGAATGTAACGAAACATACGAAACTAACGTATATACGGTATATCTGTAAAGTAAACTACTAACGAATCTTATACGAAAGTAACGATAACGAATGTAACGAAACATACGAAAGTAACGATAACGAAATCTAACACTAAAGCGTTCAAATCTTTCCTTATACGGAAGTAACGAATACTTAGTAACGAATACTCCATCATAAAGTAACGAATACATACGGGTAACAAACTTTTCGTTACTTTTACAGGCCTAATTATAACGTAACCTCATAAGGTTGTTGATCTGTGGTTTCAATAACTCTAAATTTTAAGTCTATTTTGAGGTCGAGCGCTATTTATATAAGGTCAGCACAAATACTGCAAGACAGTAAATTCAGGTTTCCAATAACTCTCTAATGTGAATTGACATACATCGTACATCCAGATATAGATACCTTGCATTTTTTTAAGGTTAATAAAATTGCATTGAATTTAATCATGGCAGGTACCCTACCTCTGTAAATTCCTGCCAAGCTTCTTCTTCCGTGACTCCAATGAACCCCGTTTGTTTGTCAGAATGAGCGTGTGCAACAGCAGAAGTAGAGTCTCCGGGACGACATGGTGGGCACTAGCATAAAAATTGTCAATCGGAGGGTAGGAATCAGTGTTGAATATTTTGGAGCGGATATCCTGTGAAATGATTATCCTAGCCGTTTCCACAATTCGAGCGCGTTCCTCTTGCGGGTCAGACATCTTTTCATTCGAGTACCATTTGTCAGATAGGATTTTGCTGCCAACATTCTTGAAACAGACAACACTCCCTCTGTTGGGCAACTGAGAAATCATAATGTCATCTCCATACTTCTCCTCCAGACGCTTATTCACTGTTTTTATGTGAGGACGAGAATCTTCAGGAATCAGATCCATAAGCTGTCCAAGAGAAAATTGGCATTCCTCTCCGTTTTCCTCGAGATAATTGTACATAATTTCCATTACTTAGTCAGTGTCGATCGTGGTTCTTCCTCTCTTCTCAAGAGTCTTAAGTAATTTGTAGAAATTTTCGATGCACTTTCGGTGGTATTCTGCATTTACCGCAACCAAACCTGTGTTCTTACCCTCCAAAATGCCAACACGATCTCTTACTTTATTCCCTCACTCATCACCACGCTGCCTTGCGTACGATAGAATCGTACCTGCTATCTCCGGTAGAGTCACTTTGACCATAGCATTGCGCCTTTCGATTGGCAATTTATTCTGCCTTTGTCCGTACTCTTCAGTAACCGACTCTTCGCAAAAGAAACACTTGTTGAAATCAAATAATAATGCAGACTTACTTGAGCGAATCGGCTTGGGCTGAGGTGTAGGAGTTTGACTTTCACGACGCAGATGTGCCAATATCCTTTTTTCGTGGATGTATTTTTTTAGCAACCAAGGTGAATAGCAATTTCTTCCACTCTTTCCAGCAAACGTAGGTGTTCCTGCTCTTTGCGTTTATCAGCAGAAGCAAGAAGCGTAGCAACTCCTCTTTTCTTCACCACAGACACATCCTCACCTTTTAAAGGTTTTTCACAAATAAAATACCGCCGTCTCTGGATTTGATGTTGAAACAAATGCCATATCAGATTATTAGTTGTCGCTCTACACTCAATAACAGCTAAAAGAAAAATACACACTCGAAAATCACTGGATTTACTTACACAGTTGAGTTAGTTCTTCGTGCTGTTAACTAAAATAGAATACAGTTTATGATAATTTAATTGTTTAAGATAAATTCAGTTCGATGGTAATCAATCATCAATATCGACATGTAAGAACACGGGGGGGGGTTCAGCTATGTGGCACTGACCCCCCTCTGTGTTCTTGCATGTCAATATTGATCAGTTATTACCATAATTACTATAGAACTGATGGTAATTGGTATTTAGTTGGCTAAAAACGAAGGTTTTGGCAAATGTTTGCAATTTTGAGAAAATCTCTCCAACTTTGATCGGCTGTATCTCGGTTTTTATTAGGTTTAGGAAAAAAGTTAATAGATACAGAATTGTAGAAAATTTACTGTTCTACAACTTTGAATATAAATTTTTTGGTCGAAAACCGCCTAGTTTAGAAGATATGAACAAAAAATCTAAAAAAGTCCGAAAATTTTGAGGTTTTTCGGCCCTCCCAAAGTTAGCACAGGGTCCTCGAGTAAGAACAACCTGTAAAAGTTTCATTAAGTTCGGATTTTTTTCCAGCAGACCCTACTTTTTTTGCTCTGTCTGCTGTACTAGTAGTTTAACAAGCAGAATTTATATAACACTCTATTGATTCTGGTGCTATATCTTAAATATTAACTCATTTTAATAAAAGCACACAAAAATAATTTTATACCTAGAACATAATATTCGAATATAAAAAAACAGGACAATGGCAAATATTCATAACTTAGTAACATATATTGAAAAACAGACATAGGAAATAGTAGATCTCAATGAGAACAAGTAGATATAAAAGTAAACAACTACTCTGAACATTATAGAACATGAAAATTCAAAAACACTAAAATCTTCAAATATTAATAAACAACGTAATAGGGCAATGGTCAGATCCATAAACTTCATCCAGTACAACACAATCACATAATTTGTTCTGCAACTCTGAAGATAATACAAAATAATCTAATCTCCATCCAACATTCCTTTTTCGTGCATTTGATAAGTATGTCCAGAAGGTATAAACCTCTGTTTGGTCAGGATAAAGACACCTAAAAGAGTCAATAAAACCTTCTTGGAGTAATTCTGTCATACCCTCTCGTTCTTCATCTGTAAATCCTGCATTCCTTTTGTTGGTTTTGGGATTAGTTAAATCAATTTCGTTATGAGCGACATTTAAATCTCCACATATAATAACAGGTTTTTTTCTATCAAGATTTTTGATGAAATCCTTGAATAATTCATTCCATTCGAGACGCTTTTCCAAAGTGACAAGTTTTTTACCTAGAAAAATAAAGATTGCATCTTGTGAAATGTAGAAAGCATATTAAAATACATATTGCAATTATTACAATCTATTAGCAAATAATTCAAAAAGCTAAATAAATTCTTTAGAACGATAATATCTAACCTTTCATAATTTAATAGTATATTATATTATAAGGATTAAAAGTGCCTATTTTTTTTACGAGCAATATTTGCAGTTGCGAGGCGGAGCGCAGCGCAGCCGAGCGAATGCAATATTGCGAGTAAAAATAGGCACTTTTAGTCCGTATGATATATACTATTTTTTCTCCGACCAAGTCAAAATTAAAATAAATTTAGTTTTATTCAAAAATCGTTAATAATTTGGTAATAAATTTGAACACCTATTAATTATAACAGCGATAGTAAGTCGGTAGTCATGGATATCTGGTATTGTTGGTGAATATTGATTGTCAAGTAGACGTCAGTAGACGTACTAATCATATAATTTTTGTAGTAGTTTTTATGCTGCTTTTAAAATGAATCCCGAACACGATGAAAATATACCTGCGGATATATTGAAAAGTGCCGAAGCAGTATATCTAAATCTTTTGCCACCCAAATCTCGCCAAGTTTATGAACTTGCATATCAGCGATTATTCATGGATTGGTGCAAAGAAAAAAATGTACAAAACTATGCGGAGAGTGTTCTTATGGTGTATTTCTCAAATTTAACGAAGACCGTCAAGCCATCCACTCTTTGGTCACAGTATTCAATGTTGCGATCCACACTGGATATCAAAAATGGTGTGGATATTAGTAAATATTCAAAATTACGAGCATTGTTAAAAAGGCAAAGTGATGGATATATACCTAAAAAGTCTAGGGTTTTTACAAAGGAGGAAGTGGATCGGTTCCTGGATATGGCACCTGATAATGTATATTTGATGATAAAGGTTGTTCTAGTATTAGGAATTGGAGGTGCTATGCGTTGTGACGAACTAGTTCATTTGAAAATTGATGACATTGAAGATATGGACTCGGTCCTGGTCGTAAAAATTTTGCAGACAAAAAACAAGAAACCTCGTTTGTTTACCATTATAGGTGATAATTATTTGCGTTTATTTCGAAAATATGTTGCACTACGGCCATCAAATATACACGAACGTCGTTTATTTTTGAAGTATGTTAATGGGAAGTGTCAAAGAATGGTTGTTGGTATTCACAAAATTAGTTCCGTGCCGCAAGAAATTGCAAAATTTTTGAAGTTTGAAGAAGAACATCTGCTACGCTTCTTATTGATGGTGGCGGTGACCTCACTTGTCTTAAAAGACATGGAGGTTGGAAATCGAGTACGGTAGCAGAAGGATATATTGAAGAATCACGAATCAACAAAGAGAATACTGCCAGAAAAATATTGCAACCTGTCAAAGAAGGTACAAGTACCTGTTCAGATATTTCCTCGAATATTTCATCAACAGTTACGGAGAATATTTTGAGTTGTTCTAACATTAATGAAAATCTTTTGAATTGTTCGAAAATTGTTAGTGATAATTTCAGTGGTGCTTTGAATTTTGGCAATAACTGTTCCAATTGTACATTCAATATCAATATAAATAACAAATAAATACCTATATATAGTTGCCCAATTAGTTTGTTTTACTAAGTTTGTAAGAGACAATGTTTGTGAGAACTGAATCTATTAAGATGATAATTGGTTTTAATTTTTCATGTAAAACAGATATGATCTTTCCATTACAAAAATCTAGAAAAGTATACTAACCAGAATTAGGTACATAAACATTGACAAGATAAAAATCTGCATATTCTGCAGTTAAGCATCTACCATCAATATCCTGTTCTTGATTTCCAATTCCATAAGTAACTTTTATAGGGTTTTCCTTTGAGAACAATCCTACTCCGGCATATCCACTCTTATTACTACCACACCAGAACTTATGATACCCTTCTAGTTCAGTGAGCTCTTCTGGCAACTTATCGTCTGAACACTTAGTTTCCTAAAATTTCAAAATAAAGTTGAATATTATAAAAAATTGTTTGATCTAGATACTAAATTATATATTTACTAAATGTATCTTTCATGCATACTTGAATCTTCAATGAATAATACCTTTTATTTTGCAATAAGCTTTAATGACAAAACTACATAGTAAAATATCAACTCCACATACCTGCAAGCAAAGAATATCTGGAGAATCATACTCTAATATTTTCAATCCATCTTTCTTCACCCATGCTCTTACACCATCGATGTTCCATGAAGTTATCTTAAAATTTGGTAAATTACCTTCTTTATTTTTTTTTGAACAATCAAATGTAATAGACTTCCAGTCTGTTACAATTTTATTAGTTTTAGTAGCAGTTACTTCAGAGGGCGTAGGTGCCTCTTCTTTTGTTATTTTTGCAGATTTTATTTCCTTAATTTCTTTTATTTTGGTATCCTTTCTTTTAGTAGTTTTAGTATCTTTTTTTTCCTTCAGATCAGTATCTTCTGCTTTTTTTCCTGTTTTTTTTGGTGCTTCTTTTTTGTTCTTCAATTCAGTCTCTTCTGCCTTTTTTCCCGTTTTTTTTGGTGCATCTGCTGTGAGTGGTTTATCTTTCTCTTCTGCAACCTTTGCCTTTCCTCTTTTTTTCGCAGGTTCTTGTTTCTCTTCTTCTTTTGGGATTTTTGACTGGACTCCCCGTTTGGTAATGATTCGTTTTGAAATTGTTGGAGCACCTAAAATTAGTATTTATTGAATAAACACTTTTTGTCATAATCGCAATAAAATTACCTTCCGTTTCTTGTTTTTCTTTTTTTGTTCTTTTAGGTTTAGAAGGACCTGATTCCTCTACAACAACAATTTCAGGAGTAATTTTAATCTGCAAAAAAAATCACACTGTGTTTAGAGAAAAAATTGCTATGTTCAACAAAATAAAGTAAAAATCAAAAACTGAAGTGAGCAGCAGTAAAACATTATTTCAAGACCAGACACACCTTTAATTATTATATAAAAATTTCAAAATCGTACAGATAACTATAAAGCCAGGTTATTTCTTCAAATATATCATATACATAAAAATGTAAATTAAATTTATTACTAACTTGATAGTAATGAAATTAGTAATATCTACCACAACATATTCAACCAATTTTAAAAATCTACTGTGTGAATGATCATCAAGTGTGCCTCTAGATATTTTCAATCATTCACTGCATGCATCTAAATCATAAATATTTTCAGTTTAGTTCACGTTGTAAAGCTCATGATTAAAATGTGTGTTAGAATACTGATCCTATATCTGTGAGTACCTTCACTATGAATTATATATATATATATATATATATATATATATATATATATTTATATATATATATATATAAATGTATATATATATATATATATATATATATATATATATATATTTATATATATATATATATATATATATATATATATATATATATATATATATATATATATATATATATATATATATTATATATCAGGGGCGGCTAAGGACGCTAAGCCTCCTCCTCAATAATATGCCGTGTATCACTAATATATTATATTGAATAGTCAGCATTCAGCATATTCATATTAATCAAAATCATATTATTTTATGCACCTACCTTCCGTTCAACCTACATTATATAATGGTATTTACATTTACTGCATTTCATTCATTTGAAGATTTGTGGCAACGCTGCGGAGTCTTAAAAAGGTATATTCTCAACCTTCATTATGCCTGCCACAGAAAAGCAAACAACGGTGCGAATACTGCCAATGAATACTTCATTGCAATAGAAAAGCAAAACACATGTAAATGGCAACACCGATGGAGCCTGAGTCTCATACAATGTCGACCAATCACAACTATAGAATTTCGGGTAGAATCGAGTGAATTCGTTGGAAAGCATTAATTTAATCGTAGTGTGATCGTAGTGACTAATGGCCGAAAACAGCTTGTTTACTTATATTGCTCGCGTATTGTTTTAAAATGAGTTTGGTTACTGAAGTTAATTTCAAATATTTCAATGGTGACTTAGTGGAATATTTGTTATCCCATTACTTTAGTGTAATAAGTTATGAGGATAAAGTTTTGATAAAAACATTGCGACCTACCCCTGAATTAAACAATTTGGTGCAGCGTAACAGACAACAAAACCGCGGTTTTAATAAAAGAAATTATGAGAGACATCCTTGCCTAACCGGATCACAGGTAAAAAATAAATTATTTTGTTGGCAGTGTTTACTTTTTACTAGGCAAAATGTCTCTGTTTGGGGCCGCTTAGGATTTGAGGATTTAATTCTAGTTGAAAGTGAGAAAGTGAAAAACCGATAAATAACTTTAAATACCACATGCGGATTAATATCTTACTTACAAGATAAGGAATTTATATATTTTTTAAACATCTTTAAATTAATTTTTGAACAAACAGAAATAGTTTTTCAAATCTTACAGCACAAGTTTTCAGATGTAATTTACTCACGAAATCGGCTCGTTTCTTTTGGAGAAAATTTCAGAATTTCGTGCAGAAGTTTATTTTAAAAAACTATTTTCTGTATTTCAAACTACTGATGATACGATTCAATTTAGCCCAACATGAAAGAAATTCAGTTACGCAGATATGGAGCTTCACTATAAGCAAATATTTTATGAAATTTTGGATACTATTAGGGGTCAAATAGAAATAAGGTTCTCTGATTTGAAAAAACTGCATTTCTTCGACTTACTCAATAAAAATTTGTTTACCGGATTTTCGGCTAATTTTCCAGATAACCTTTTGGAAAATTTATGTAAAAAATACACTTTTTTAGATAAGGTGGCCATAAAAAGTGCACTGTGTTGTTTATAATGACAATGAAATTTTGGGGCAAAATGAAAATCATGTGAGGACTATTAAATACCATTTTGATAATGATTTGAATCAAAAATTACCCCAAGTTTATAAACACATGTCTAATTGTTTCTATCCCGGTGACATCGGCTTCCGTAGAGCGCTCGTTTTCCACTCTTAAGAGAATTAAAACTTATTTACGAAATTCAATGAGCCAGGATCGTTTGAAAAATATTAGTTTGTTGTCTATTGAAAAGGAATTGGTAAAACTTTTGGCGAAAGACAAAAAATTTTATGAGGATATTATAGATCATTTTGCTAACGTTAAAGATCGCAGAACCCCGCTAATCTTCAAAAATATATAATAACTTTTTATTTGCTCTCACCAGCTGTTAACAAATTCGTTAAGTAGGTAGGTAGGTACCTATTTTGAGAAAGAAAAAAAAATTTGATGAATAGATGGCTGAGAAGTTTTTGTGAATATTGTAAATAGGAGTTGTAGGTCTCAAGGTACACTCAAAGGTGAAAACAAATTAATAGCTTAGGGTGCTTGTTTTACTTTGATTTTCTTGGGTTTATACTTAGTACCTACTTATTTATATTATCTGGGATTTTGGATTGGCAGTGTAGGTGTAAATAAATATACAAAACTTGATAATGATAAATGTAATCATAAACGTTTCGGAGATGTGTCTCCTTCTTCAGTATGTTTAGAGCCTAATAATCTGTAAATAAAATTTTGACAATGAGTAACAAACAAAAATGGTCATTTTGAGAGTTAAAATACCGTACTTAAAAGTTTGTGTAGTTATATTTTAATTAGAGGTAAGAGACTACTCTCAAAATCACCATTTTTGTTTGTTACTCATTGTCAAAATTTTATTTACAGATTATTAGGCTCTAAACATACTGAAGAAGGAGACACATCTCCGAAACGTTTATGATTACATTTATCATTATCAAGTTTTGTATATTTATTTACACCTACACTGCCAATCCAAAAACCCAGATTTTATATATATATATATATATATATATATATATATATATATATATATATATATATATATATATATATATATATATATATATATATATATATATATATATATATATATATATATATATATATATATATATATATATATATATATATATATATATATATATATATATATATATATATATATATATATATATATATATATATATATATATATATATATATATATATATATATATATATGTATACATCATTATGTCAATATGGGACAATGTGTATCTCTAAGATTCTTGTTCCAAAACAAACACTAAACCTAAGATAAGTTGGGGGTGATTTCTTTTGCAAAGTAAAATACTTACCTCTGCATTGGGAGCTCGCTTTTTCGGAGGCATAATATCAAATGAAACACAGTTCCTGAAAATCAATCATATTTTAAATGGATTTGATACTTATTTACAAGAGGTTGATATAATCTAACCTTACAAATCTTAACTCCGGATTCAATAAAGTTGCAAATTTTTGAAATAAATAAATTTGATTTTGAATATGAAGAAATTTTTTGGTATAATTCAAAATCCACATTTTTCAGGTTATCACTTTTTATTTCTTTTCAATTTAATTTTAATTTTTAAATAAGTTGTCTTGAGAAAGTTTTTAGGCAAAGTTAATGTAACAAAAATTTTATTAATTATTGTTTGATTGGGATCTGATTAAAACTGAAACATTTCTTAAAAACTTGTCAAATACCAAAACCTATTACCACTAGTATACAATGGAAATAAATACTCACCCACTAAAAAAAACCTTGAAAATAATCGAAAATGTTCCTGACCAAACGACTAAACTTCAAAGAACACAACTAGTTTTACTGAAGAAATGATATATTAAATTAGCGGGAATCATGCCAGAATATTGCAAAACCGGTAAAGAGTAAAGACGGGTAATGTTCAAATTCTTTCAGATGGCCCACACATGCTAGTCAGAGTTGCCAATGGTAACTTTAAGGCCCGGTTGTACAGTAACCACGATACAATGAAGTACAATAATGGTTTAAGCCATGGTTCTACTGAGCTAGGTTCAAAGATGAACTCGGTTCAATAATAATTATAGCTTTCAGTTGTAGAGGTTATTTTGAAGACTAGCTTTACTAAACCAAGTTCAAGAAAATATGTGTTATGTTGGTATCGTTTGCACATCCGCTGTTAATTTTTTTGTCATTGCTGAATGCAGAGAGAGTTTACGGACCTTGGCAGCAGCATTGCAGATATTCTGTGATTTATATTATTCTATTAATTTGAAAAAGGACACGGAACTTGTATGTTGCATTGTGAAACGGTACGCCAAGCTGTATCTTTTGCAAACGAATTAAAACCAAAAGTCTTACTCAGAACAAAAAAATTAATTAAAAATAGTCAGATGGAATAATTGAGCAAAATAAGTTACGAATGGAAAATTTATGCTTTAAAAATTAAAAAGAATTGAAAATTACCAATATTAATTTATTGTGTTGTATAATAAGTTGATTTGTTAATAAAAAAGTTATATTTCAATAGTAAATTAAATAAAAGTACCTACTATAAAAAAATTTTATGAGAGAAGAAGCTTACAGGACACTAACATATATTTCTTAAATAAAGAAACAATTTATTACTACAGTTCTCTGAAGTAATTTATTAATTGATGTCTCACAACATTGTTGATATTATGAATATTGTTAGCATTCATGTGAGGTTGAAAATTCACATTATCAACAAAATTAACTGCAGCTTCTTCCATACATCAAAATGGCCCATTCTATCTCTATATTTCTTTGGTTGTCTTCCAGCATTATTTAATACTTCTACTATTTCAGCAAAGTCCTCATCGTCTGTTAGTTCCTGAAGATTATCATGTAGCTGATGAGCCATTATTTTTATTTTTAATTATTTTGACAAAAATATAATCTAATATTATGATGATACCTCTACCTTTCCAACAATTTAATACAAGGAGTGAGGTTATATTATCTTTGAGCTCGGTTTAAGCGCCTGAATTTGATAGTTCAGCTGAACGCCGGTCAACCAAGCTTTGCGTTGAACTAGCTCTGTAATGACATCGCGGATCAACTGGCAAACGAGGGGAGATATCTGGAGGCTGTGGATATGATAAGTGCTGGACCGCAAGAACTGTGGCCTCAATACGCTACTAAATTATATAGTACATGGAAATTAAGGTTTCAAGAAGTTATTTTGAATAAAGGGAAAATCTATTATCACATGAAAAAGGATAATTCTCCTAACCGAATTGTATGGTTTAAAAAAATGAATTGTTCGCGAAAATTTATGACGCATACTTTAAAGTTGAGAACTGTACACTGTTTATTACCCGTCCACCAATTCAGAATCGGAGTGAAAACTGATTCGCCTTGTAATTGTGGAAAAATAGGGGACCTTATTCATATATTTTTTGACTGTAGTGACAACTATCATAATGCCAGAGTTTTATATGATAAACTTATAGAATTTAAATTTGTCTTGTCCTTAAATATCTATAATGTAATATTCTCTGAGTCATTGGAGATAATAAAAATTATAAATAATTTCCTATTGTACAGTGAATTGAAAATATAGATAACATAACAGTCATTCAAGGTAAAATATGTCAGCAAGTATGAATCCTTATTCCTTTTGTTTTATGTGTTTGTCGCCGTTAATAACGTTGCCTATAAAAAACTAGACATCTGAAGCCCCAGAATCATGTCTACAAAATCTATTATATATACAGTGTTTGGGTGCATAGTTTTAATACTGAGACCATGAAGGTACTACTTGACGTAGGGGTTTTCTACTTAGGGTGGCAATCCTTTGAGAGAACAAGAAGAGAACTAGCTCTGTGTAACGTTACAGTCTCATCTAAAGCAAGTTCAACCTTGAGCTTGGCTTAAAACGTGACTGTACAACCAGGCCTAAAAAAATGCTTGAGCAGCAGACCGTCACTGAGGTCGTATTTTCCCATAAATTCTGTTCCTTTCACATAAAAAATTCTCAGCCCCCTAAGACTAAGTATTCAATTTAGAGGAGCTGAAGAGACGACAAAAGCACCAAGCTTGAATACCTACGAAAACGCATGAAATTTCTATAAGAAAAAAAATTGAAACTCCCAAGTAGCATCTTCCTAACATTAACGAAATTCACGTACAAATTCAGCTTTCTAAATGAATTTGGAGTGGCTATAGATATGCGCAATGCTCGAAAATCTACAAACAAGTTTCTAATTTGTATATAAAAATTGCGGCGGTAGAAGAAAAGTTCACTTCCATAGCATCAACTCAATCCACTCAGGTACCAAATTTCAACCCTCTAGACTCTAGCTCATTTATCAGAAGCTGTGGAGGTGCGCAAAATCTCTAAAACCGTGAAAATTCATGAAATCTCTAGATTAAAATGTAGACGGTTGAGTAAAATATTTAAAACAACTACTAAGCACTTTCCTATCATCAAATGAGCTGTGGAAAAGCGCAAAATCCTCAAACCCTAGAGAATTTCTTGGACTTAGAGATAACCAATGTCAATAATTCCCACAGTTTTGACATTTATAGAAAACCTACGCACACTGATACATTACTACATAAAAATAGTGATAATTCAAATACAATAGAATTGAGTTCCTTCCATTTAGTTACCCATAGCTTGGTGTTGTTACCGATATCCAGAAATTTATATTGGAAAAATGCAAAATGCTTGAGTTAATATTAAAAAATAATAAGTTTGAAGAGTACATAGTTGATAAACTATATGAAAATATCCTAGAATTAGAAATGTAGATGAAAAAGAATTCATTTCAATTAAATGAGCTCCAAAAATAAGTCACAAGCTTAGCAACAGGTTGAATAAATACAATATGAAAGCTATTATTACGAATAAGAGAAATATCCTTATGGAACAGTAATGGGGATATACAAACAGTCCTGGTGTATATAAATTAATCTGTATTGATTTTAATGCTTTTTATATTGGTCAAACTGATAGAAACATCAGTACCAGATTAAATAAACAAAAAAAATCAATATTCCAAAGTAAGAACATCAATGCAATTTCATTGCATAAATAATAACCATTTTATAGATTTAAATAACCCGGACATATTGCATTTACTTATCAGGCCTTAGGATAATTCATTAGAGCAATAATATAAAAAGATTGTTGCATTTTCAAAACAGCAGCAAAAACTCGAAGCATTAATGTCGAGTAATTATAGAAATTTTAGTAGAATCAAGCAAAATGATTTATAATGATATTTTTATTTATTGCGTCAAATACTTTTGACAAAAAATCATAGGTATATATTTCATTGATATTTTTGGAAAATCTGGAAATGAAAACACACTTTAAATAGTAAATTAATTGAACAAAGTTTTTATATAAACGTTTTTATGTTTGACTGTAAAATCACTAGTGCCATAATAAAATTATCACTAACAAATAACAAACAGCCTCCTTGTTAAAAGAGAAATAATAAAAAATATTTGTAATAATATCATAGTAAACTCATTCTGATTCATCATTAATATAATATGTTATTTATTTGATTGTGTGCTTATGTATTACGTACGTAGTAATTAATATGAAGGTTGGTAGTTATTTTGCTAAATCAGATGGATTAGGGATTATTTAGTGATATTGAATTGCCATCATATCCACTTAATTACTCCATGCAAGATGCACTGTAAAGCGATTAAGGAATTGTTCCTTCATTTGACATATGAGAGAATTTTGTTATACATAACCTCTAATATACTTGTTCTTTTCCTTGTCTCCACGTTTAGCGTTGGAAGTGTCCATATTGAGTTGAAGAAATTTACAAAATATCTGTTAAAAAAATGGCGTTTGGTGACCTGAAATCAGAAACAGGGCTCAAAGAATTGAACATCTTCCTTCAAGACAGAAGTTACATTACTGGGTAATTTATATTTTTCAATTAATTTATAAAGTGGTCAGATGTGTTTCATGTCACATATTTCTACTAGTTTAGCCAAGTGTAGTATGATAGTATGATTGTAAATATATAAATATATATATATATATATATATATATATATATATATATATATATATATATATATATATATATATATATATATATATATATATATATAATAAGGAAAGATTTCCGCGGTCGGAAGTATTTGAAAAACTTGGTTATCGGAATGAACTGCGTAAAAGATTTGAAAAATCTCTCTCATATATATATATATATATATATATATATATATATATATAAATATATATTTATTATAATGTAACAAAATATTTTCATATTTAAATGGATTGTAATAATAAGTGAAAACTTATTTAAAAGTGTTCTTGTGATACCTCAAAATTAATAAATTTTTTGTTTCATTTAGATACACTGTATCTCAATCTGATTTCGACACATTGAAACAAGTTGCAAAGGTTCCATCTGCCAATTATCCTCATGCACTCCGTTGGTACAACCACATAAAATCCTTTGATGCGGAAAAATCATCTCCCGCTTGCCCCATGAAAACTGCACCAACCACAACAGCACCTCCAAACAAGAAAGATGATGACGATGATGTTGATCTGTTTGGTTCAGATGATGAAGAAGAAACAGAGGAAGCAGCACGCATTCGTGAAGATCGGCTGAAGGCATATAATGAAAAAAAGTCGAAGAAACCAGAATTAATTGCCAAATCATCCATTGTTCTTGATGTTAAACCTTGGGATGATGAAACAGACATGAAAGCAATGGAGAAACAAGTGCGCACAATTGAAATGGATGGTCTTATTTGGGGAGCTTCAAAATTAGTGCCTGTTGGTTATGGTATTAACAAGTTACAAATCATGTGCGTTGTGGAGGATGCCAAGGTTTCTATTGATTTGCTAACAGAAACTATTCAAGAATTTGAAGATTTTGTACAGTCTGTTGATATTGCAGCATTCAATAAGATTTAATTCTTCAATAATCAGAATATTTTGATTTTCCAATAAAAATTGCTTCTTAATTATTTTGCTTGCTCATTATTTTCCTAACCTAGTGGACCAAATGACAAATCATTATTCAGGCAACAATTATGATTTCAGAGAACATCACCTTGTATTAATGTTCTGGACTAAAATACTGATAACTTCAAGGAATTATTTTCCCTGCACAATCTTTTTTTCTTGTAATTCAATGCCAATAGCTAAGAATCAAATTGTATAACTTGTTATAAGTATATTAAAAATTAAATAATAAGAAAACAACTTGTCTAAAGACCACAAAGTGCCTGTTACAGCATTATCAAGACTGAATACATAATTGCAAAGTCATCACTTGAAAATATAAGTATTTCGGTTCGGTACCTGTGGGTGGTAAAATGTAATCCATGGGTCCAAGTTATCAGAGATTTAACAGTGGGGAGTGGTTTAAGTCTAACTGGTCATTGAGAAGAATGTAATTATGGGATTTTTGGATCTTGTTTATTTCCATGGCTTCCAGGAAGTTCATTATCATACCTTTATCACAGTAATGAAGAATTTTTGGTTTGAAAGAGGATGAGATGTTATATTTTTTTGACTAGATGTTCCCTAAATGCCGAATGTCCGTTTTTAGATGTTCTTTTAGCCTGGTTTCAAAACATCTCCCGGTCTGACCTATATATGTTGAATTACATTCTTCACAGTCCATTCTATGAATTCCTGTTCTCTTCCTTGGATCGACTTTTGACAATTTGTTATTAAAAATCATTCTATCCAATCTGCTGTGACTCGAAAAAGCAGTATTCAAATTATTGTTCTTAAAGAATTGAATGATCTTCGAAGAGGGGATGTGCGTATAAGGGATGCTCACAAACTTTTGTACATTTTTGTTATTGCAGTATGGTCCATATAATTTCAAATTGATAAAATGTTTCTCTTTTTTCGAAATTAAACTATTTATTATCTTTAGTGGAAAATCATTGTTAATACCTATCGCGCGAATGACGTCAAGTTCTACCATAAGGTCTTGTTTTGATAAAGGAACCGAAAAAGCCCTATGAATCATTGAGTTAAGAGCCGCGAGTCGATGGCTAATTGGACTGAAGGAATTATAACTTATGATGGCGTCTGAGAAAGTAGGTTTCCTGAATATTCTATATGAAAATTTATCCTGTTGTTTCGATATTGTTAGGTCGAGAAAATTTAACGAATTATTTTGTTCTGTTTCTACTGTGAACTTGATCTTATCATGTATTGAATTTAGATATGTTAGGTATAATTTAATATGTCGGTCTGTCCCATTGAATCCAACCAAGATATCATCCACATAGCGGTACCAAAAAATAATATATTTTTTAGATAGATCTGATTCTAATATTGTGGTTTCCATGTTGTCCATGAATATGTCTGCTAATAACGGGCTGAGGGGAGAACCCATAGGATGACCTGAATTCTGTAAATATATTTTGTTCTGGAATCTAAAAAAGTTCTGTCTCAAAACAACATTAAATAATGTTGAGAATTCGGTTTTTGTTGCTGGAAGTGTTTTTTGTTTTTCTAAGATGTTTTCAATTAGAGGTATACACTCTTCCGTAGGTACCTATATTATATCTATATTTTGGAGAGAAATGAGTATGTTCTTTGAAGGGTTGAGAAATTTTGAAATTTGAATATTTTCAAGCGATGTCTTTGCAATTATGTATTCAGTCTTGATAATGCTGTAACAGGCGAAACTAGTCGAATAAAAAGTTATTTTCATTTTGTGGTCTTTAGACAAGTTGTTTTCTTATTATTTAATTTTTAATATAAATATGAACTACCACAGAGTTGATTCATCGTCCATCGAATTTGTTATAAGTATTTACTGTTTACATACGTTCAATGTACATGTGATTTGAGTGTTTACTATATACATATAGTACAGAGAGACATTAGTGAAATCATCTGCTCAGCATAATAAGTAGTAGTGAATTCCTTCCAGACAAAGGTACCTTGACCCTACACGTTCTTTAAAAAAAATTACAACACTTTATTGGTTTATAAATGAAATGGGAACTTAAGAGATTAGCGTGACCATGCAGTCACTGCTTTCAAAAACAAAACGTGTAAACCTCAATTTAAAAAATGACACTGAAATTACTTGGATTATTCAGAATGTCTAATCATGAAACAGGACTTTATGTTTATTCACTACTTGTTAACATGTTATTAAAAGTACAAAGACAATACTTACTGTTTAGAATCACTAATTTTTTTACATAAGAAACAAAATATCCGGTTCAACAACCTGTACAAAACGCTCTTTTTAAACTTACCAAATAACGTACTCATGTGGTAGCTGTATATTATCTTCATTTTGCTAGT
>JARQZK010004336.1:237500-350000 GCA_030704885.1 Cynegetis impunctata
TTTTCTACTACAAAAACTCATCATTTTACTCACCTTATCATCAATAATTCGATTCTCAGAAACACTTTTCAATGATGAAACCGATGTTTTCATTTTACCTAGATTATCGATCTTTTTGCCAATATTCAATGAAGAATGCATTTTAGGAACATCAAGGCTGGAGCTTGCACCAGAGAGGAAACTTTTTTTCGATTCAGTTGCATGTATATCAGTCTTTGAGTTATGTTTTAATGTGGGTGATAAGGTAAGACTCCTTAGGGATTCATCAATATCTGGTATCTTGAATGTTGTTTTCTTAGAAGTTTGTTTAAGTTGAGAAGATTCAGGTGCTTCATCGAATTCCATATTAATGAAATCAATTGGTGGAACAATTGGTTTGGTATTTTTTACTACTAATCCTTTAGTATTCTCTACAGTAGTATTTCGAATTAGCTGTTTCTTGTAAGATGTTTTAATTTCCCTATTCATTATAAAAACATAACAATTCTATAACAAAGAAAAAGTTATATCTTAATGACTTAATGGATGGGCTGAAAAATGGACAGAGATAATCAAGAAATTCTGACAATAATAGTGTTTACTTCTTCTTATTTTCTCAGCAATTTCCACTATAGCCAGCTCTATTGGAAGTAAACCTTCATGGGCTCAGTAGATTACTGTATACCCAATATCTGTCTACATAAATGGAGTCACTGAATATGACGTTAATGTTTAATGGCATGTGAAATTTATATTCAAGTAGTCTTTGAAAAAAATGTTCGATTTCGCAATGAAGCGTAGCCAGGCGGGGCCTTCGCTATTTCACAAAAAATATTGTCAGCCTGCCGGTGTCTGTTACCATATACTTAATAGGGAGTTTTTGAATTTCTATTTGAAGTCAACGTAATTATCGTAAACCGCTATGTTGAGTTTACGCAGAACGGAAAACGTTATTAACGGGTTGAAGATCCAAAAAGAGTTTTTGAATTCAAATTTATTGCGAACGTCAAATAAGTATATATAACCTCTCTTGTGTTCTTGTATTATTTTTTGTCGGGTGATTTTTCCAATTTTCATTCACCTATTATTAGCCTTCTTTGGGTAAATTATCATGGAAGATGTAATAGACTATATAGCGATCAGGCGCGGGAGTGTGGATCATAATTTAATGAGAGGTATAATCTTACATAACATCTTTGAAGAGGAACAAGAACGTGAAAATATTGATGGAAACATACCCGGATTCGATTTGTATAATATTGAGGTTGAAGAGGTGAAAAGAAGTTTCCGTTTTCAAAGAGAAGATTTGCCACGGTTATGCCAAACTTTGCAGATACCAAACCCAATTGTCTGAACATAAAGCAACCGGTAAATGCAATAGTTTGTAGTAATAATTGTGATTAATCTGGGCAAATATATTTCTTAGGCATCGAAGGCTTATGTATTTTACTGTTCTCATTGAAAATAATTTTCCTGTTATAAGGGTAATGTGCTGCTCAGGGGCGTCATTTCACATATCTGTTGGGGGGGGGGGGCAACATTAGGGGACTGTTTCCTGTAGGGGTCGCCTGAGGTGTATCCGCCGGAGACGGGAAACTTTCGGGGTGCCACGCCCAATTTCTGCCCAGAAGTCGTTAAAATTGTTAAAAAAAGGTAAAAAGCGTTGATAAATATCACTTAATCCAAAACACCTATTTTCAGTTATAACGTTTAAAACACGCTCTGTACTAAACAAGATTATTCTCATTTTCGCGTACACGAATTTAGCTTTTATATATATTTATAAGTATGGGTAAAATGTGCGAATGTGCGAAATAAAAATGGCCTGTCAAAAATTCGCGAAATTCGCCCTAGTAAGTATAAGCATAATGCGAAACTCATAAATATAAAGCGTGTACGTGTGTACTATGCTGTGCCACCATACTTTCATTCACTGCGCCTTTGCAAATATAGTAATACTTAATTAAAAATAAATTGAATATTGAAGGTTTGGTGTTTGGTTGGTGCTTACAATGTGAGTATGCATTGTGAAATGCAATGCATTGTGAAATGTGATACTGTTCTTCCACTTTTTTAATGGTAGATTAATATGGGGGGGACCAAATGCCCCCCCCCCAAATTGACGCCCCTGGTACTGCTGAATCACTGACCAAATATCTGGGTTTTCAAATGGATTATTACTTAGAACCACTCTAAGAAGTAACAGATCCTTCATATCTGTAAATCGTAGTCTTTTTTCAACTATCGTGGCAAGTGAACAAAAACCGTTGAAAAAATATCAAAATTAGCAGGGCAATTTACACAAATAAACAAACCAAAATAGCACTGTGACATAACCAATAAAAATACCGAAACTGTCAATCTCAAAACATCAGATCGCAGACTCGATTGATGGTTGCCACATAGTAAGAAATAACATTTTTTGCGAATTTTTAATACAAAGGAAGAAGTTTGGAACGAATTACCACGATAGTATATATGATATTAGTCACTTATCATAGTTTAAATAGTCTATTTTTCTTTAGTTTGTAACAATTTAACACAAGCGCGTTTAAACTTGTCAACACCTCGAATATAACGGACGTTTATTAAGCGAACGTTAAGGTCCCGTTGATAACGTAGTACGTTATCGGTTAATAACCGTCTCGGTAATTTCAAAGCTTCTGCGCATGCTCAGAATAACCGAAAACGTAATTTACTTGTAAATTTAGGGTCTCAAAAACTCCCTAATGTCAGCAGTTGAAGGGTTAAGAAAATATCCAGTAATATCAAGCATTTATTGGAAAACATAATGAAGAGATAATAAAAATATCATCTAAGATTATAATATTTATTGCTATTACATAATCCTTAAATTTTTAAATAACTTATATGCATATACAAGTTTGAATAAATTAATACACGAGCCTTTCAAAATAATTGAGTATATTATAAAATAGCAAGTTTGATGAAACATTATTGTTGTAGAAAAATGTGATTAATTACTCAGATTTCCAGAATATTAGCAAACATTTTAGAGCATGAGATACCAACTAGTTCATCACTATTAATCTGATTTGTATAGATTATTTTTTGATTGGGAGGAAACATAAGTTCTGTATTGATTCAAAATATAGTTTCGATATCACTCACAATATTTAAATTTCGAAAATTAATACACAAAAGACTTGTATGATATTATGAACCAGATCCGTTCTAGATTCTTCACTTTCAATCTTCTGTTCCTGTCACAAACCACTGTGCCTCTCCATTCCTTGGACTTCTAGAAGTCACTCGAAATTCTGAAGGAAGTCCATAGCACTTACAGACGCAACATGATGGAAATCTGAACCAGTCGGAAAATATGCCTTTGCATTCGTTCTGGGGATCGTAGGCTAAAAGACGATGAAGGCGATATTGCTGTTCACATCTGCAGCCTTCCCTTAAATCAGAATAATTGAGTTGATTTTCAGCGTGATCCAAGTATAAAAGCATTAAAATAGTATAGTACAATAAAATTACGTTTCCTAGTAGTATAGTCAGCTGATGTAAATCAGTGGAAGTGTTATAAAAGTAACATAATAGGTACTTCAACAATTATTCTTATTTTTTATATCAATCGTATTTAGACAGCCCGGATATTTTGTTCGAGTAACTGGATGTTGCTCGTTAGTTGAATGTATGTATTAAAATTATTTAAAGAAACTAAATATAACGACAACAATAGGGACTTAAAGCAGTTCTAAAAATCACCACTTATCCGTATACGTATCGCAAAGCGCATGTGCAGAAGCGATACGTGTGCTTCGTTACGTTACGTGGAACGTATCAATCCGTCACACGTACCTAACGTACGTATTTTTTTGTGTTCCGTGCTCTCGTTTTTCAACGACAAAAGTGATGTTGTGTGCTCAAAAATCATAACCTTATTTTCTATGATCATAACAAAGTAAAGTACAATAATGGATTTAAAAAGAAAAAGACTTTTTTACACTGGCAATGACACATGTATGGTTACGTTGCGAACGCATTTGCTTTATGTCTCTTTTTGATTAATCACGTATCTCCGTTACGTAATGCCCGCCATATACGCTACGGTAGACCGGATAGGAAACCTGTGCAGGTATACCTGCGCAGGTCTGTGTACGTACAAAAAATGCAAATACTATCCCCACATACGCTCCGGTCTACCGTAGCGTATATGGCGGGCATTACGTATACGGATAAGGATAAGTGATCTATTTGAAGAACTGCTTTAAGTCCCTATTACTTCACGTAGGTTTCACGTAATTTAGGAAGAACTAATATTTTTTAAATTTTTGCCGTAATCTACCGGCTAAACGAGACAATTTTGGATATAAATAATTCGGCTTAGATCGACCTATTTGGAAGCCATGAAAACATTGCCTATGGTTACCTTTATTTATCGAAGTATTCATTAGTTTACCTGCAATACATCTGTTTATTCTCGAATGAACATTTTTCCCAGTGTACATATTGCTCGAACGGATACATATTCAATAGAGCCAACACCTCGCCTCGTGTATTATTCGCCCAAAAAGGAGCTACTACTTCCTCTTTCACTGGACAAGCATTCCTGAAAGAATTAATAAAAGTGAAATGGAGTGGAATAATCGGTAATTAGTTTCATTGTAAGATACTCACACACCAGCTAGTTTGTAGTTCACCTTAATTTTATTTTGCTCTGAAGCTCCTTCTTCTAAATCTTGAAAAAGAACACCTGCATTCGTATTAGGTTTGGAGGTGCTGGATGGATTACCAAAAGCTATTTTATCAGATGATTCTGAAGAGGCTGCGGAAGTTGCCGTAAATTTTGTCGTTTTCTCTAATTCTGGAGTAGTAGTGTCAATGGAGTCTTCGGTATCAGTTGTAACTTCCACTATCTCATCAACTTCTCTGAGAGAAGGTATTGTGGAATTTTCCAAATCAACTTTGGACTTTTCTGAAGGTGAATTTGTTTCACTACTAACAGTACTTATAACAGAATTAGTGCTAGTACCACTGGGAATAGTTCCTGTACTAGAGGTATCTTCGGTTACAGGACTGAAGATGCTATCAGTGGTAGAAGTAGCACCGGTAGTACTAGCTCTTCTGAAATGAGGAGCAGTCTTCAATCCTGCCAGTTTGATGGAGATCGTAGGTTTGTCTGAATATACAAATTTTGTTCTTAGGACATCCTCGTCACGCATAAATCGTCCTTCAAACTTCAGTTCGTACTCCTGTTTGATGTAATTTTCAGAGTGAAATGAATCATCGAGTTCATCTTCATCGTCGTCTCTGTAGAGTTCGTTGTCTATATCCATATTTTTATGTTGTCGAGGAAATCTGCAAAGGGTACAAATTGACACCTCAACGTTTAGAGTATAGTATTAAATTAATCTTTCTAAATATATCTACTTAAAATGAATGCTACATATTGATTATCAAAAAACTTCATTTCAACTTCATATGAAATGTAACTGACAAGCGATTATATATTTCTTATATAAGCTGCAGCAACTCAATATGGGCAAGAATTTTCATTGAATTTAATGATAAAGTTTAAACAGTAATTTTAAATATTTCTCGTTCAAATTCAGTGTTGATTGGTTCAGTAAGGGTAATAATAAAAAATTGGAGTCAAGCTTTTTTGGTCACTTTATCAAATAAGTTTCTTTGGTTTAAAATACAACCAAATTTGAAATGAAGGAATTTTTTTAGTTTCTATGGGTGGCGTTGTTATAGTAGGGGAGCCCGAGATGCTAAATGGGGATTTACTCGAGCGTCGTGGGGACCTTTTGGATTGTGAAGATTAGATGCTAAAACGAAAAAAAGGTTATATGATGTAGGCCATTTCACTGGGGGGGAGGAAACGTGTGAACATCTTCAAAAATTAAAAATAAATCGTTATATAGACATACTCGAGCGCGCCAGATATTAATAGTTTATACACCCCACATGGTCTCTGATAACGAAGGTAACTTAATCTGCCGGTTTGCATGGTGGGGGTGACCGTACGAAACCAAAACTCATCGCCGATATTCAAAAATGCAAAATAAAGTCGTGAAATTTCCTTCGAAATAAATAATAGTATATTATTCAACGAGCGGTAATGTAGGTTATAACTCATGCAGATGAAGTTTGCAGCACGAGCTGCAAGCGAGTGCTGTAATTCATCAAGTGAGTTATGACCATTACCGAAAGTTGAATATTATACTTTATCTACGACTATAACAATAAATACTAAGATACAAATTCACAATAATTAGGTAGTATTAACTTAATTTGAAAACGTCAGAATTACTCAAGTGACATTAGCAGATGAGTGACAGTTATTATTACTCGCGCTGTTTGGTAATAGATACTATTAATTGCTAGAACGCAGTTGAATAATGAATATATTATTCAATAGGAATAGATAAAAAATTTAACCGCGTTCGAGAATGTCAAGGTGACGTTTTCTTTTTGCAACTTTTTTAGTCTCCTATTTCCTTATGCCACATGCAAATCGTCAGATTAATGAAATGCATACTCTTCTGCATGTAATTAACTCACCTTGCCTTAATCTGACGCGCTCGAGTTTCTCGAACGATCGATTTTTTTTTACAATCTGATCGGCTGCCCTAGACGAACGCCCCCATATTGAGGGTTATTGTATGGTGGGGATACTTAACAGGGTGCAAGGTTTCCCCCAATATGTTATTCTGCCGCGCTCGAGTAAATCCCAAAATCCCCGCTTGGGTTCCCCTACTATTAGATATCAATTGATATAAAATTTTTTGAGAATGCATGCCTATATTGCTATAATTCTACGTTTTTGTATCAAGATGTCAAGCATTTTAAGAACGTGAAATATTCAGCTTCATTTTCGAAATATGGAATTTGTGATATACGTTTGAATATGCACATTTGTCATAGTTTTTTACTACTATGAAACTTGAACATTCAAATTTATTTTTGGTTGGTACTATTCAAACATCCTTTTTCCCCATAAGCCAGTCCTACATTTGAAAAAGAAAATCCATCTCCAACGTGTAATGTGGAAACTATTTTTGTTCACTGTTTATTTATAAGGGTTCAAGTAGTTTACAATGTTAGCTATAAATTAATCTTCATTGAAAAAATTATACCAATCAATATTTAAATATAACAGTAACAATTTTGAATACCGATATAATTTTCTAGTTGTAATTTAAAGCAAAAATTGCTTACACTTTGTCTTGAAAAAATTAGCTATATTCTGTCATAGAGAATAAGGGTGATCATTTAACACATTTTCAGTTTGAATATTTAAAAGCTATAAAACTACTTTCGTAGCTTTGCTGAAATATTGTTCGAGATCATAAAGTAATTCGAAAATTTAAGAATACTATCACCAACCTATCTCTCACATTCTCCGGCGATGTTCGAGCAAGTTCCTCTCTGATTAGAAAACCTTCAGATTGTTCTCCGTACATTCGCCTCATCAGTCCTCGATTCTCTTTGACAAATCTCTTCACTGCATGCCATGGATAATTTTCACCTGCATCCTCGCAGTAACCCCCTTCCAAAGCTATATTACAAGGAGGTTTGTGCATTCTACCTGCCCGATATGGTCGTCCGCAAGAGTTTGGGGTACCTCCTCCGCTGTCATATCCACCATAAGTGAACGCAGATTTAGCGAAGAGGACCTGAAAAACCATTCTTGTTTGAAAAAACTAAAGTTTCTTTGTCATGATCTGTTTTCATTAAATCTATAACTCGTTTTGGTATATGTACAATAGCTTCAACTGTTGCTTAATACATACTTAGCAATTCTTTTGAACAGGTTAGGATAGGTTATGTTAGCGAAATTGATAGAATTGTATAAGAAAATAAATTTGAAAGACACGTGAGTAGTAGAGCTCCGTGAAATAAACTTATTTTCCCCTCAATTTTGTTTTTTATGTACAAATTTTTAACTTTTGAAGTAAATTTAGAAGGACTGTGAAGATGAGCCTTGAGTTAAAACCGTCAGAGGATGCACCACCTCAATTCACGTACCAAATTTAAACTCAATCTGCAGATGCTGTAAAGATGCGCAAAACCAAGAAATAACAAGGAGTTTCCACATAAAAATGACCACGATTGAAGAAAAAAATTGATACCACATGAAGACAATTCGGGTACGAAACCCTAAAAAGCACTCTCGCAACTCACTGTTGACTTTCGGTACAGTGTAATAGTTTATTATTTACGGGCAAAATACGACTAATAACAAATAAAATAAATTCAACACGCTTAACCAATGATACGTAGTTTTTAGTACATATCATTTTCTCGAAGCCATTAATGATGACTCGTAATCCAAATTTCAAGAACATCTCTCTCAGCCCATCTCTGTTTCCTGGACAAACAAGTAGCCATCCGTGAAATAAAAGGTGCATATTGTAAAATTAACACCAGATTCAGTGATAATTACGTCTTCAGATAGTTCGTGAAAGCAATAATAGTGCTTAACCCACTGACACAGTTCCATCGCGCACTCTGTAAATTTAAATGCGATTTGTGTATAATTTTACAGAAACACGTTCGTGAATGGCGCGAATGTGAAAGAGGAAACTCGTGTGAATTGAGCGAGTCAATCTCCTTGGTTTATAAAGAAATTATTCGTATTTTTAACAATATAATAATATTTAATTCATGATTGTTAGTAAGAAAGATGATGAGGAATATACTGCATGGCAAAAACTCATGATGAATTATCAATTTGAATAATAACTGGTGATTTGAAAAATATCAGATTTTTAATATCGTCTAAGGCAAGTGTAGTCATTGAATCAAAAATTAATCGAGCAGTAAATTCGACGAATCTGATCAATTTAATTTTTTCAGCTGTTATTTTGGAAGAAATCGACAATGAAATTGATTTGGAGTGATTTTTCGTACTTTTCCCTAGGTTTCGTTCATTTTATAACCCCCTAAGTTAATTTTTAGGGGCTGCGGAGGTGAACAAATCCTTAAACCTCACGAAAAACATGAAATCTGTATATTAAAATGGCGACAGTTAGTGAAATAATTCATACCAACAGAAAGCGCTTCACAAACATCAACTATGTACAAATTTTCAACCTTCAATTGGAGAGGGTTTAGGAGTGCAAAATCCTTTAAAAAACGGGTTTAATTTAGGTACACACCAGTGCCGGATTAGCCACGTAGCAAGAGTAGCAAATGCTACGGACGCCGCGATCCCACGCCTGTCTGACATTAAAAAAAAATAAGTTTAGATAAGCGTAAAATATCTTGCATGCCTTAAACGCGAAACGCTTAGGCTATGCTCACTCACACCTGAAAATCTAAAACTCGATTTCGTCACTTTAAATCGTAGGTATAGGTTGTATAATACCTACCACGAAAAACGTTGGTGTCAAAATCTACAGCAATAATTTAAAGTTGTACCACATTTCTAAAAATTGAGCGCTGGCCGCACAAGTTATGTGTTTGTAGTACTTGCACTGCAAGTTTGTAGAACTGCAAAACTAACAGAGGAATTCCCTGATATTGTCATCTATCGAGCTGGTCGTAAAACCTGAACAAATAAAATAGGATTCTATTGACTATCAAACTATTATAATTTGATGTACATTTATATTTGGCACAATGTAAAAAACTGTGAAAAGCTCTTTAGATGTTAGTCTAGCATTGTATTTTTGTTGCATCAGTTTACATTCCACCATATTATTGTAACACCAACACTTATGACCCCCTGGCAAATGAAAAAGAGTGGTCGAAGTTTCTTGTCAGTTCTCATGGCTCAACCCCAATCAGCTAACTCTGACCGTAGGAAAATTGGCTCAAATAGCTCTTTCACAACTATCATGGATGTCATTTACTTACATTAATATAAGTTTGAATTTAATTGTGTGTATGTAGCTTTGATTGTACCTAATGAATATTTAAAATAATATACGAAATATTTTATTAAAAAAAGCCAACCACTTTGATTTGTAAAAGTTTATTTCAAAAACTGGTATCATTACACGCACAGATATTCGTGCTCCTACATAGCCGCTCCGGTTTGTCACGCACACATATTTTCGGTTTTATTCTCTAATCTGAGTTTAATACCATAAACTTGAGAACCTAAAGCGAACTTGGCCGAATTTGCTACAGGCCCCGCGCTGGCTTAATCCGGCACTGGTACACAAAATACAAAAAGCCTTAAAATGATGAATTTAGGATATGTTATTCGTAATAAATGTCAACATCTTTGGAAATCTTATGTTTATACATCTCCCCGTCACTCTCCTCCCCAAAGATTGGTAATACCAAAATTTCGAGCCAAATTACCCAAAAATCCAAGATTTGGTATGATGGGGGCCAAAATGTATCAGGAAAAAGAATAAAATATATATATATATATATATATATATATATATATATATATATATATATATATATATATATATATATATATATATATATATTTAATCCGTTCATTCGTAACCCAATTTCTCTATAAGTATTCAGGATACTTTTTGTTGATTTGATAAAAAATTTTACTCTATATTTTGTGAGAAATTAGACATTTCGAAGGTGTTACCTTCTTCAGTAAAAATAGTAATAACAATGAAAAATACAATCTGTCAACCTAAGTTGTTCGTCTCTCGAAATTCTCTGTTGAATTTGGATAGTGCAATAATCAATTATTTTCGGGAAAAATAAGCATAATAATTATGGTTCACCAAGGGCGACCACTCTCTTTTCATCGTTCTAATTTTCACTTCCTTCATTCTTGGCATAACTTCAGCATTCAATCACTCAATGCACTTTCTCCTTGAATCTAGTAAAATAAACGGTGGATTTCAATATAATTTATACCTTAGTTGTATTCAGAAAGCGAATAAGATATTCTGATCCTTTTTCTATATTATCAATGTAAGTATTAACGGATTTTCGACGCTAGACCTATAGATGGCAGTAAATAGAGCTTAACTTTCTGGATATCCCTTGTAGTATAAGCTATTCCATTCTATTATAATTTTCCACTTACGATGGACTTAATAATGAACATCCATTCCATTCATGAAACTAGAAACATCATCTAGATGTAGCGGTTCGAGTATTCCATAAATATTCATCCAAATTTTACCTGTTACATAAATTATATCACAAGTTTATGGGGCTGGAGGGGGTCAACAAAGTGCCACATCGAGTAACAAGGAAGAGGGCGTCATAAGCTTCGAGTATTCTAAAGTATCAGGACTTTTTTTTTTATGACATCAAAGACTTGAAAATGTAAATTTCAATAAATATGATTAGAAATAAATTTTCAATTGTAAGAGGTGTGTGTTATTTGATGATTATAATAGTTTGATGATGAAAATGAACAAATTGATAATAATAATAACCTTATAATGCACAATTATTAAGTATAAAATATCATTTATTTGAACACAAATTACAACAAAGTAGCTCACCCCCTAGTTGAGCTGGATACAATGTAACAGTCAACAATGTATCGACATTCCCACCACCCTAAAGCGGTAAATATTAGAAATTTCAAGATGATGATCATCACAAACGATTGAAAACCATGTTATTATTAATGTTTAAAAAAAAGTTATTCTTTATAAAAAGTTCTGCGTGATTTCAAACCTACAATGCAACCATCAGATATTAATTTTTCCAGTCGTAAACGAGGTTTCTCAAAAAATATAAATTTGGCTCAAGAGTAAAACGTTTACTTTCAACAATATTTAAAAACTTTTATGAAGAAAATTTATTTAAAATTGTAAATTAGGTTGAAATATACAGGTATCACTTTATTCGTTAAAAACTTGATAATCTTTACGTTTCTTAACCTCTTTGTTGCATTATTTGATGATGTGTTAAAATAATTCATATATAACAAAATTATCAATCATTGATTTTGTTATGTGTCGATTATTTTAATCCATCATCAAAATACTGCAGCATAGAAGCTCTCGATTTTGTTTTAAATTAGTTAGTACCAGACCAGATATTTTGAAATTCGAACGATACAAAATATAAGTTCAAAATAAAATAAAATGAAATTTGATCTTGATTTTTTTCCTCTCCCGGATTTTGAGCGTCAAGAGGTGGTAACGCTAGTTACTTGCCAAAGAGTCCAACACAAAATGTATGCCAACAACGTCATACACAAGACAGAAAACGTCAAGTCAGAACCTTACTGCTAAAAATTAAAACTTCGAAGCAGTCAAAGAATTTACTACTTCTACTCTGGGAAAATCCAAAGACGCATCGTTATGGCCAATATATGCTGTGATGGCTTGTCCAAATATCTATTCAGCAAACGATTATTTCGCATAAAATAACTGAGAATTCATAAAACATTAATTACCCATTTGATAACATATGAATCAGAGGCATCTACCATCGCTAAAGCTGATGAAGACTCCATCCTGATTTTCGAAAAGAAAAACTTGCGTAATAATTTTCTAACGAATCTGCTATATAATCAAATTCTAAGATTCATGAGATGTATAAGGTTAAACCAGAGATTTTCAAGCTATGGGGAACGCCCCCCTAGGAGGGCGAGCAAATATATTTAACCCTCTCGCTCACCTTGTCCTCAATTGAGGACAACCTACTTTGGATTTTTCCTATGAAGTTCCGCTTGCTCTTATTTCTCTGTCACATTGTTCTCAGTTGTGGACATCATATACTTCCAAATGAATATATGTGCTGCCATCTACAAGCTGATGGAAAAAAAAATTCATTCATTTGAAATATAGGTTTCCGTAGGGTAGCTGTGACAGCAGTGTAGCGCTCTACTGTTTATTTTTTTTTTGGTTGTATTCGTTAGGCCACGTGTTTGAAAACTGTTTGTTCACGTTCACAATAAGTGTAGACTTGTTCCAAAGTAATTGTGTTTGGTGATTTTTGTGCATATTGTAATCAGCGATTTTTGAAAGTGTGGTGTCCTAATTTGAGGACATTGTGAGCTAGCGGTAAACGCAACATCTAGGTAAATATAACAACACTTTTATTTTATTTCTGCAAAAGTTAAATTTTATACATTTTAGTACTTCGAAAATGGACCATTCATGAAGTACCATACCCTGTAATGTTATTTTAATAAAACATATTAATATTTTACCCTATGAACATATTTCTGAAAATTTTTTGTCTTCCATCAGCTCATGATGTCCTCAATTGGGGACATGTCATAGTGCCCAAACGGAGCATTTAGAAAATCTGAATTTAACATCAAAAATTTTCAACAAATCATAAGTTGCATCACAGTAAATTTCAGATTTTTCACTCCAATAGTTTTAATTCGTGACCGAGAGGGTTAAAAGGAAATATTATTTGAAAAAATTGCTTACTTAACTGATTTAAAAGAAAGCATATAGACATATAGAAAAAAATACTTTTCGACATAATATTTAATAATTAACTTATTTAATTAAAACAACTTATTTAATCGAAACCTTCTTAATCAAAACTTACTAAATTAAAAATAAATTTAATAATAATCAGCCACTTCCTTTGAACTGTCTTGCAGAGCAAAGGCTTAATATTAGAAATAGACACTCTCAGTCTTTTTTCCATATTTAGCTGAGATCTATAATTTTGTCTTCAAAGAAACTACCGCAAAAAAAATTGTAATACCTATTTAAATTTAAGGTCGTTGTGTAGGTTCAGAGCCGACAATTCAAAATACATTATTACTGTATGCTGGGGAGAAGCTGAAAATTATGGTTGAAAATTGGCTCGCGAATCCTGAACGGTTAAGAAACGCTGTGTTAAACAATAGGCTTGCATCACTTAGTTTGGGCCCTCTGCACTTCGCCTTGTACTCGTTGGATGTTTTGAATGTCTTTGCTAGCGGCCGTATCCACATGTATGCTGATGATATCCAAGTCTATCAATCATGCAAACCTTCCAATCTTGCGGCAACAATTCAGACTATGAATCGAGAACTAGCACAGTTGTCAGCTTGGTGCTCTAGAAATGGCTTTAAGCTTAACGCATCTAAATCGAAAGCACTCCTTATAGGAGACAAATCCCTTCTGCTGAGGTCAGATTGGACTTGCAATGTGGTAGTGGGAGGTGCAGGGTTGGCATGGGAGACTTGTGCTAAAAATTTTGGGGTTTGGATGGACGAGGAGTTGTCATTTAGGTATCACGTTGCATCTATAAGGAAATCCAGTTATATGAGGTTGAAGGGACTACAGAGATTTAAATATGAATTGAATGAGGCAACTAAGTTCAGACTTGTTAGATCTCTGGTCTACCCTTTATTCGATTACTGCTGTCCGGTGTACTTTGGTTTGCTGACGAAGAAAGAAAAATATAATCTGGCCAAAGTTCAGAATTCATGTCTTCGATTTGTAAGTTGTATTCCCTACAAAAGTCATATCACGCCCTACCGTAGTGAACTTGAAGAGATCACATTCGCACAGAGGGCAGAGTTTTTACTGGCTGGTTTTCTTGCCAGATTGATTGCCAGTGAAACTCCTGACTATCTTTTCAATAGATTGGAATTGCGTGGGTCAGCTCATCAGGTGAATATACGCCAGGCTGGTAATTACGGCGTTCCTCGGCATAGAACATCCAAATTTGAGAATTGCTTTGATTATATGGCCCTTCATACGTTAAATAAGTATAAGGCTCTGTTTGAGGCTGATATCTCAATAAGTTCATTTAAGAAAAAATTGTATAATCGGTTGAGAGAGGATAGTTTTGGTTTTGGTTAAGTTTTAAGTTTTAGTTAAGTTTTGGTTAGATTAGAATAAGTATATTGAAATAAGTATATTCTTTGAATATTGTTGAGTTGTGTTTATGCGTAACTTAAGGCTTCTTATTTCTTACTAGGGAAAGATTTGTTAAATTTTTGATTGTTTTTTGATTATTTTTTACAGTGTTAAGTTGTTCATACCGGAGGAGTGGAGGATTAGCTTTGCTAAACTCCTTCCATTTATAAGCCTAGATGTAAGGCAATTACAATAAACTTATTATTATTATAATTAATGGATCAAATATCACGTAATTTTTTTTTGGCAAGAAACAGTATAAAATTGCGAGAAAACTGGCATTAATTAAGTGAAAAATGTTTATCCACTAAAATATAGCTAAATCATTTATAAAAATATATCATTGAATAATTATGCACTGATGGAAGAATTTATTAACTATAAATAAATTCATTTGTTTGGAAACAATTTATTCTTTTATTAAATATGAAAAAGTATTTTTCTAACATTATTCGTTAACTATTGATAAATATTTATTAACAGTAAATACTCTTTTTGGAGTAAATATTTCTTCTTCATATACGGTACGATGTGAATATTATTCATAAAAAAATAATGCCATAACTCTTTATAATGAACATACGATGCACTAATAATTTTCACTGAAAAAACCTGACTTAGTGACAAATATGCATTTAAAAAAAATCTCACGTGAGATTCGGGGTGGGGGAGAGGGGGTTGAGCAAGAACTCACGACATCTCACGAAAGGGGTGGGGGAGTCAAAAAATCGCCAAAATTATCTCACGTAAAAAATGGATGCCCCCTTATTAGTAAAGTTACATTATATAACAATATAAATGTTTCTTGGGGATGCATGCATTTCTTCCATTTGTCCCATTTTCCTTATAATATTTTATATGCATTCTGCAACGACCATTGACGTCATCGTCATTAAAAACGAAAAGTTAAGCTACATATGCTTGAATAAAATTGATATCATTATTATAAATAGAGGAGAAAGTAGAAATTCAACTGAAGCTGTTGACTTAATGGGCAGCATGAGCCAACAAACGCGGTCATCACACCTAAGCGTCGGCTGTTGTGTCCATGTGTCCATGTCCATGTGGCAGGACCGTAATGAGATGAGTGAAATTCCTCAGGGAAAATTCGAATTAGCAGAGAAAGTGCTTTGAACATAATCCATTAAGTGTGATGTTTCATTGTTGATTTGAATATTACGTGACTGAATGTTGACTAAATAAGTAGAATCGATTATTGAATCTCGATGAGTTAAATTTCATTGCGATTGTAGGTATTGTTCAGGTATGAAATATTTGCAAAAATATAATTGGCATAGTACGTAAAACCTCGATTTAATTATTACCATTCATTATGTGGGTACCGAATATCAATTTCCAATAACAAGTATATATATATATATATATATATATATATATATATATATATATATATATTATTTATTATTATTACTATATATATATATATATATATATATATATATATATAGTAATAATAATAAATATCTTTATTTCAGAATATGCAACATGCTACATAGAAAAAATAGTGTCACAAATATTTGGGACTTCACAATTTTCTTTCCCAATTTAATCAATATTTCTATAACATAACATCAGACTTACTGTTAAAGTACTCAGACAATGAGTATGGTTCCAAATCTATCAGCATCATTTTAAATTTTCTTTCGAATAAACTAAAATTATTTATCATTTTATAACTATTTGGTAATTTATTATAAATTCTAATACAATTATAAGACGGATGTTTTTCACTTAAACTTAGTTTGTGTTTATATATATATATATATATATTATATAATTATTATATAGTGACATATAAATCTCTCTCTCTCTCTCTATATATATATATATATATATATATATATATATATATATATATATATATATATATATATATATATATAGAGAGAGGGAGAGAGATTTATATGTCACTGGTACCCAACATTTTTTATACGACGCCTCCTTCGTACGTAAAACCTCGATTTCATTATTACCATTCATGATGTGGGTATCGAATATCACTTTTCAATAAACAAGTATATATATATATATATATATATATATAATATATATATATATATATATATATATATATATATATAGAGAGAGAGAGATTTATATGTCACTGGTACCCAACATTTTTTATACGAACGTCTCCTTTGTAGATTTTCAAAAATCTTGACGCAACCCCCCCCCCCCAATTGATTTTAATCAAGAAAATTTTGTTGTTTTATTTTTTGGATTTTAATTACTTGATAGGACATAGGTAAAAATAAAGATAAACAGCCTTTTTTCTGTCTTGATCTTAAATTCAATAAGTAGTACTATGAAGTGGCTCGCGACTCCCCCGCTAGGGGCTCACCGCCTCCCCAGAGAGTCGTGCCCCCCAGGTTGGGCATCACTGATATATATATATATATATATATATATATATATATATATATATATATATATATATATATATATATATATATATATATATATATATATATATATATATATATATATTATATATATATATATATATATATATATATATTTATTTATACGTGCACAGGAAGAAAATTTCCATCCAAAATGTTTGTGCTACCTCCCTCTATGAGAAAAAAAAATAAAATTATTTAAAAAAAAATCATTTGAAAACGGCTACCTACCAAAATTTGTTAATAAATTATTGAAAAAAAATATAGATATAAGACATGAACCACTAAAACAAATTCTTCTGATAATTTATCATTATGTGATCTACTTATACATAGAAAATTTGACAACAAAATGAATTAATACATTTTTTCTACGATCGGGCGGAAAATTGAATTTTCCATACACATTTTAGTGTGGAAAATTAATTTTCATGCACCGTGTGGAAATAATTTTCCGCACCGTGCGAAAATGGAATAGCAGGGGTTTTTTCCGCACTGTCAATGTGACAGTGTTTACGAATTGAAATGTGTGCGAGTTCTGTTGACTTTCCTCACGCTCGTAGAAAAACTATTTTACCAAACACTTGCGGAATATGTTTGTCCGCACTTGTTAGGTAAATAGCTATTACAAGACCCAATTTTAAATCAAATGTCATCTACTAGTTTACATTGTAAAACTTGCAATTTGGTTTATATAGATCAAACATCACTGAGTCTTCATTGGAAGATCATTTCACATAAAAACTTTCGAAACGAAATTTTTCAACAAATGACATAAACTCAGCTAGGAAATTTTCATACAGCTGCAATTTTATTCAAAAACTAATTAACCAAAACTAAAAAATAGCTACCCGTTTAGAAGAAGGTAATTATGCTCAAATTACTTATTGGATTCGGCCCTGCTGCATTCTCAAGGTGACCGTCAGTGACTAGGTAAAAGCGATAACAAACAGAAGAGTCATTTATGCATTTGGTTCTAGAATATTTTCATTGATAAGTATGGCGACTAATCTATCAGTCTAAGCGAGATAGTCAAAGATGGCTGTGTCAGAAATACCACTGTTAGTGAAAGTTATTCGATATGTAGGTACTCGTTATTGGGTTATTGTATCATATCATTACTTCGCTAATGGCTTCGACATTGTTGTTTATTTTTCATTTCTGAGGTTTCTTGTTGAAATAAGAGATATGGTTGGAAATAAGTGACATGTTATAGATTATTCCAAAGAACGTTTTAAAACTTCAGATAATACTTCCTGCGATGGATAGTAATTATATTATATCTCTCGGTGCAAGCCAAATCCATATGTTCAAGAGGAAATATCTACTAGGTACATATTGTAATATGTGTTGGGATGCAATAAAATAGTTCTTATACCGGCCGCAATCACGAGAGACAGCGCTCGGCAAATACATGCAACAATATACATCAAACCTATATGATTAGAAAAACACATTTCTAATTTTGAAGATTACTGCAGTGGTACAGCCAGAATTTTTTATTAGAAGAGGGTTTCCAAAAAAATTCCTAAAATTGGGGAAAGTATAAAAAACGAGAATATATTATGGAACACAAAATGAAACGTTCATATAAAGTACATTTGATAAAATATAATAAAAAAATCTGTCCGGTAGTGAGAATACTCAAGTTTCAAACAGCAAACACATAAAATACATTTAAAAATAGTTGATGGAATCCGTCGTTACTACGTGATAATTTAACATGATTAACAAAACTAAATTTGATTTTACTACGTTTATTATCACAAAATATTTTGAAAAATATAACACTGCGATTGCAATTTCGGTCACTAGACCATCATCGGGCAGATTCTTAACTCAATCTGCCCGATGATGGTCTAGTGACCGAAATTGCAATCGCAGTGTTATATTTTTCAAAATATTTTGTGATAATAAACGTAGTAAAATCAAATTTAGTTTTGTTAACATTTAAAAATCATAAATGACAATGACAATAATATTTTAAGGCAATGAGTATTAGTACCTATACTCATGAAATTAAAACAAGAAACAAAAAAAGACATCAACTTAATAAATATCGATTGGAATTAACTTATTAATTATAATAAAATAGTTAGACGGCGAGATTTAAGAGCTAAGACATCAAGAATTTCGTCTTCCAGAAAAGGAATATCTGAATGTATATACATCAAAGCTAGGTCGTTTACTCTGTCGTCACCAGTAGAATTCCGCAAATAATTTTTAAGAAATTTTAGGAAAGAAAACGGTCTCTCACAACAACATGTGGTAACTGGTAAAGTTGCCATTATAATTAAAAGTTTATGAATTGTTGGAAATAAATTTTTATTGCATCTTTCCAACGCCACAATCGCAATTTGTGGCCTTTCAGTTTTGTCTTTGATAAATTGGACCCAAAGTGTAACTTCTCAGTCATCCAGTTCATAAGATTCCAAAAGCTGTTGGGTGGAATTCAAAACATTATTTTTTCTATTGTATTGGGGGGAGGGCGCAATACAAATTATGCTGGGAAATTGGGCTGCAAATCCTAAAAGATTGAGAAATCCAGTTCTAATACCAGTTAATCAATCTCAAACGAAACATAACTTGACACTCAAAACTTAAACAGGTATATATCGTTTAACACTTAATCTATATAATTTGACTTTAAACTTATACTTGCCGAAGTAAATCACCATTGAGTTTGTATGTTTATATTAACGTTTAATGAAAGAAGTTGCTTATATTATTTGTTTGTGGAATCGCCTTTTATAAATACTCTAGAAGACACTAGTTTATAACCTGATGGCGATTAACCGGAGAGGTTTTAATGGGTAGTATGCAAAATGAGCCCCACACTTTTAGTACATAAATGCATTTCCTCTTCGTCAACAAAAAAAAGACACTAGTTTAAAAAAACTCGCTCAGCTAGTCTCTGCTGTGCCTCATGAACTTGTTAATAAAATGATTATTATAAAACTTGATAAATAATATACTATTACTATACGTATGTTCAAACGATTCAATGCAGAATTACCATTATAAAATGCTTCACATTTTTCACAAAAAAAACGACATAAATGTCAATTTATTGTATTTCCTTTACACATTCATTATACAATATTTCCAGCATGGAGAGTTTTAAACAGTATCGGTTTTCATCCTATAGAAACATAGATGTTACTAATTAATACTGACGGTAATTTACGAATTTCTGCCTAATATGGCAAACGCTACCCCCTCCAGTTTACTTAAAAACTGGCTGCTGCAGTTGACAGGGTTGGATTCGAGACCAGACCACCGAGGAAGCAGCATCGCCCTGGGAAAGCGGTGAATTCGACGGCAAGCGACTGAAACTGAAGACGACGAGGAGTGAAGAAGGACCTAGATGGGCTGAGAGATTGTCCATCAGACACGTTCTTCATCGGTTCGCTAGTAAGGAGCAGCGCCCAACAGAGGACGGCACGGTGGGATGGAAGCGGATCGTCAGGTTCGAAGACGAATGATGCTCGTTGCAGACGACGAGAGTGGTCGGAGTGACGAGCATTGTTCAAGTTCGAACCAACCTGGGATGAAGCGAACATACTTCCAGTCGACAGAGAATGCCACGGGCAGTCGTCAGGTATGTTTACTTGATTTCAAAATTAATGCGACGCGACGCAGAGAGATATACACTTGGGTCTTGAAATATAGACACAAGGAAGGGAACAGGTTCTAGTGCTGACCGCAGCACGAGAGTCCTAATCTAAGTGTGAGACTGGAGGTTTAGTAGGCTTATGCCCGGAAACCGAAAGAACAGAGGTGTTTTTAGTGGGCAGGCAATGTTGATATATATTTATATATATCAACTATTGAATCCCACACAGGCCGGGTTCGCAACCGGTATCGCTTTTGAAGTTTTCACCTCGATTAAAAAAAATAAAAAAAAAAGAAAAAAAAAAAAGACAGGGTTGAAAGTCAAGTATTATGTCTGAAGAAGACGGCCTGCTTGAGTTATGGAGACGAAGTTCTGCAACCAGATCAGAGGATATACCTAGGGATGTGACTTCGATTCGGAAAAATCGATTAGTCAATAATCGATTTTTTTTGTTTAGAAATAAATCGATTTGTGAAAAATCGATTTAAAAGGAAAATAATCGATTTTTCTTTATACTTCGACTGAAAATGCCTATTCGATGTATTAGTGGAAATATATTATGAATATTCAATTTTAATTTAATTAAAGTGAAAATTATTCAAGATAATAAGTATCAAAAAATAGCCAAATGGACCATTTTCAGATTTTATTAATTCAGATTCGAATTCTTCACACACAAATTTTTAATACTTCTAATAATCTTATTACAGTGAAAAAATGTACTTCACAATGAGAGTAAAAAATATAACAATTTTTTAGTCTCAAAACTAAAAGACAAAGCACATCACTCGCTACAATTTAAGTTTAGACAATGAAAAAAACGAATATTAATTGTTATTATCACAAATCATCAGCACATAGTTAAACATTTTTAAAAAAGAAATTAGCTGGTGAATGTTATTTATTACAAAATACTTTCGTCAGCAACTTTAAGTAGGAGTTCTACTGATCACAACTCATTATATATTAGTACGTACAGATGGCGTTGATTTTTTTATCGACTTGTTCAGTAAACTTATCCATTTTTTCATCTATCGCACATATAGCACCATTTACAAAAATCGATTTAAAATGTGTAATTCTTATAATCGATTTATTAAAAATCGATGTTTACTATTAGTAAAATCGATTATAAAAAAATCGACAATGAGAAAAAAATAATCGATTTTTTTTTTGTACAAGTGCATTAAGGATGGATAGGACTGGATAATTTTTGGAAGAGATTCTATTAATGGGGTGTTCAGAGGCCGATAACACGCTCAGAATTTGCCTATTTGTAAGATTGCAAGCAGTGACTTACCTACGCTATCAGAAAACATCTGAGAAAAACCATTTGCAGAATAGTGGACCCCGGGGTCAAGTAATATTTTATATCGTATAATGAAAAACAATGTACTTATTCAAATATCACATTGCATATTATGGTTACTTAATTCGAAGGTGCGTTGTAATCTCTTCAACATGATAGGAAAGTTTCAAACAAATTACATCCAATCTCCTTAATTCACGATGCGTCTTCCCTCACCTACGGAGTATTTCAAATCTAAACACTAAAGGAAGAGACATAATCCACTGAAATCGTACGTGACTACGGACTACGGGTCAGGTTAAGTCACGTATTATTGACTATCTTGATAGTGCAAGACTTTAAAGATTCTTCGGACTGTCAGGCTTTCGTTATAAATGATTAACAGCATAAATTTGAAGTAGTGCTCATCACTTGTGTAACTAGTTAATCAAATAAATTAACTCATAAGTAAATTGTATGGTGTTAGGTCTCAAGAACAATAAAAACAAAAAACTTTATATTTGGATAGTTTCTAAATATCCTATTTCTGTCATGTTATGCCATTTGGCCGAATTTGGCAAGTTGAGCCTTGGAAAGAATCTGCCAGGCTAAGGTTAACAGATCTTTGGAACAAGCATTTTAGATGTCACAAGTTGACTGGAATTGAACGAAATTGTTAAATTAGAGGCAACCCTGAACAGCAATTCTAAAAATAAATAGTTTTAGTTTTGAAGATAAATATTAGTAATGTCCGATTAAAGGTAGGTATAGATTCTACTTACTTATATATCCATGCTATTTCCTAGAATTCTTGCAGCGATATATATATATATATATATATATATATATATATATATATATATATATATATATATATATATATATATATATATATAAATCTATAATTCTTTGTATTTTTCGACATCTCATCATTAATTTCGCAGTTTTGGAAAAAAACTCGATCCTATAGTAGAAATTTAAAAGATGTATTTTACACCTAAATATATCAAAGAAAATTGCAAAAATTTTCATTCTACGGCGAAATTTTAGATAGTTAACATATTGAACGTATATTTCAGAAGACTTAAAATATTATAATGTTCTACAAATATATCAAAGAAATTCGGGCAAACCAAGGAAAACCATATTGTATCTATATTAAATAAGCGAAACTATTTTCCGATATGAAAACTAAATAAATATTTTCGTTCACCACAAAAATAGTTCGAAATTATATTTTTACTCAGCTTTAATTCATTTGATGTTATTGTGCATTAAATGTTCAGAATTTCAAAATTGCTAATATCTATATAATTATATTTTCCACAAAACGCATACGTATCTATATATAAATTGACTACTTACCAAAAATAAAAGGTGAAACATTTTCACATAAGAATAAACTTAAATAGTCCACACTGTATACTCGTGTGAAAAACAAATTTAAAATCAAGATGAGAATCACGGGTCACTGGTTGACGGCACATAAACAACACAAAATAAAAGAAGACGGCGACACATGGTTCAATTGTTATTGGGCTATCCGCGGAAGAAGGCTTCGGAAGGTCGCAAATGACAAGAGAGGCGTGCAGACTGCGCACCACTGACCTAGAGACGAGGAGGCAATAGCAGTAGACCGTGGCGAAGAGACGCGATTAACTGTTATGTGAAAACTTCTTCTTTGGATGGGCAGCACCATTATTATCCCAAGCATGGACTGTGTGCCAGAAGGGGAACCATCGGATGACTAATGAGGAGGAAAAATGAAGACGTCTTCTTAAGGACTTCGGGGGGGTCAATGTTGAACATACGAGGTGTACTCATTAAGGAATTACGATATTTTTTAATTAGTGCTGATATTGACCCAAGCATTCTATTTGTCTTGTATTTTTTACGTGGGTCTAAAATTTCTATACTGTTATATGTTATTTTAATACTCGCAACTTTATTTTGTGGAATGATTATGGTCATAGATCTTACATTTCAACATGTAGTCCAATTTGAAAGTTTCATTTTGAATGTATAGAATTTATTGCCACAAGGGAAGATGGATACTACAGATTTAAAAAACAGTTCCGTACAACACTCTTTATTACAGTGTCCTGTATTTTTCTTCATTTTAAATGAAAAATAAAATCGAGCTTGAAGTCTGAGCAGAAAGAACTAGTATAATCTTCGAAAAGGTCATATTCCAGTTGATGTCGTTGACATAAGTTATATAGAGTCCCGTATTTTGGGACACCTATACTATACTCTATCGATGTTAGGGATTTCATAAACATTTATCGAATGTTCAGTGTCAAAACATGACATTTGATATCAATCTACATTCATTCAAATAATCAGTAATGTTTTCAAATCATCTGCAAGTCTTAAATATGAAATGAATAGAAGAGATACTCAATCAAAAATAGCAAGTAGTGATACGAGCTTAAATTTTGGAGACACAAGAGTTACTGGATCGGACATTCGTCTTTTGAACAATAACGACTGGATCAGTCTTCAATTAGTTGCCTTTTATTTTGAATATTTGAACTCACGAGTATTCACTAGTTACCAATGCACTCTTTGTGTATCACCTGAAGTAAGTAAGTTTTTTAGTTGTATTTCTTTATTGATGTAGATTCAAAAGAACAAGGTGTCTTGATTGCATGTCAACATATAGGTATACGCGACAGGTTCAACTGCTGGCCTTTAACTTTGAGAATTTAAGTTTTATTAGATACTCACTAATTTGAGGAAAATGTTGTTTGATAGCAGATTCGAAAGAGTAAAGTGCTACAGGTTTAAATATTAGCCTTTTATTTTGAGTATTTGAGCTCACTAGTATTCACTTGTTACCTATGCACTGTTTGTGTATCACTTGAAACAAATCACTGTTTTTTATGTAATTCATCAATGGGGTCGTCTCGAGAGATAAAGTACCGTATACTAGAACACAAGACAGAACAAAAGTCATAGATGCCATTAGAAAAATGAACTAGTTTAAAATGAAATTGGGTAGTGTACATTGGAAGGCTAAACGATGATCCATGACGAAAATTATAGAAGGAAGACCAAGACATGAAGCATTCAGGAGCCAGCAACCAGATGGCATGATGATGTGAAGCGTATCCACACTAACTGTATGTAAATTGGTCAGGAGAGGAAGTGAACAAGGGAGGGTTACTTCCAGCAGTGACTTAAGAGACTTGTTGGTGATGATGATTATATGAATTCTTGAGTATTACTCCCAGTGTACTTTTTGTAGATCAACTGAAGTAAATTCTTGGTTGCTTGACAGTGAAGGTTAAAATTTAAATCAGTTGTATTTTCCTCATCTTGAAAATCCTAGTTCATTTGAGATATATTTTCAATATTGTACTTATCTCGATATTGCTTCATGTGAAGTAGGTGTGGAACGAGCTCCTGCTTTACACAAAAACCAAATAAAGGCTTTTCAACTCAGTTGACATTTCCATATAACTATATGTCTGCAAGACCACATTATCTTTCAGTTCCCATTGTCTTGGTCACTTGTACATACATTACTGTTGCGAAACTTACTGAATTGCACTTTAACATCAATTACTCTTAATTATTCCTTAAGTACCTTACAAAAACTTAATCCTCTATGATAATGGGCAAAATAAACGTATAATTTTCTAGATTGCTGGATTGATTCTAATTACACCTGCTAAAGAATTGGATGTTTTCCTGGAACCTCTTGAGATACAACAGAAAGAACTGATCATTTTTCCGATTCTTGATCACTCTGAAAGTGAAGATAAAGCACACTGGAGCCTTTTAGTCTACTCAAAATGGGATAACGCTATGTTTCATTTTGATTCACAAGCTGGTCACAACGCCGCACAAGCTTCTCTCATGGCTGAAAAAGTCCGGTCCTATTTCAACACAGACTCAAGTGTCGTTGTACAAGAGGTAGGTATTCTGAAAAAAAAATCGAAACCTTCATTAGAAAAATTTCATTCACAATATACATTAATTTAGAATTTTTTTAACTTGTCGAAATTACTTCTGATTTACAATGAATTATAAAACGAGAAATAACATTTTAATATTTTGAGTGAGAATTTAAAATTCTTCATTTGAAAAAATTATATAAATTTTCAATCATCGAAGTAATAAAAAAAGTCACATCGATCTAAAATTCATCATATATTTGAATATTTGTGCGCAATAACTGGAATTCCTTTTTTGTCAATGTTATATATTTTAGTAGTTTCCTTTTTTAGTATGAATTAGTTTTCTCTAGAATAATTATGACTTTGAATCAGATTACATACATTTTTCATTTTTGCCACCTTTAGTTAGGAAGAAACTTATTTATTCATAGAAATTAATCTTCTGGTAGACACACAAGATTCTGATTGAAAATTGTTTAAGCCTAAGCTGTTATTGTAGCTTTATAAGGCTAAATTTCGTCCACCATTGGAATACTGCTCCCACACATGGATCTCACATACTTTGTCTCTACAGTTTTTTTGTAACTAATTAAATAAACGCGTAAATAGAGAAAAACATACAAAACTGCTATCTCAGCAATACAAATAAGGTCGTGAGTGACGTCATGCGCACGACGAACGGAAAATGAAACACGGGAGCATACGGCCCTGAAGTGAAAAGAGTAGTGACTAGTCACTAGTGAGGCTAATAGACTACCTGTCAGTGTTGCCACCTTCCGAACCTACAGTTTCGGTAGAAAGTTCGGAAAAAATCGGTAGATTTCGGTAGATTTTTGAAATACATACCTTTTCACCTATATTATGGGTTATTCAAGTTTAAATAGCATTTATCCTAAATATTGGGAATGAAGGTTGTTACGAAAGCAAAAAAAAATAAAATAGATTTAATTTATTTAAAAAATTAATATTTGAAAAACTAACTTTTGAACAAGAATAAATATTTTATTCAAATTTAGGAGGCAGCAACCTGTAATACATAGATCTGTATCACGTGTAGTATGCTTTGCGTTATAAATTTGTCAACGTGTAAGTTAAATGATGTATCAAATTATTTTATGATAAGGAAACCTTCAAAATAATTTCGTAAGAGTCATGATTTCCTAGAATATCAGAACATACATTCACTCCATCAGATTTCGGTAGATTTATGTGCTTTTTCGGTAGATCGGTAGATTGAGAAGAAAATCGGTAGAGGCGGCAAGACTGCTACCTGTCATTGATTTCTAACCTTCATTCCCTCGGATATAGGACAAGGTTGCCAACCTATATATTATTACGGCAGGTGTTCTTGCCTCCATTATTCCACCAAAAGCTCGATTCACCCGTTACACAAGGTATGCAGATCATACATACCAACTTGCCTTGCACATCCCAAAAACCTGATAGAGAGATATCGGTGATCAGGGTTGTGCTGGCCTACGTTGCCAGGTGTACTAAAAATGACTTGGTTGGCTACTAAATTTGAAGCTACAATACTAAATTCCTTCTTTACCGACAAAACGCGAGAAATTCGAATGAAAGTTATATAACTAGTTGGTTTATTCTAAAATTCGACTATACAAAATATATTCACACACGGGTAATTGTTTTATAATGAATATCTGGCACGAGACAAAATTCGGGAAATTCAAAAAGCTGATATAATAATTTTATTTTAATAAATATACAAACACAACTTGGAATTCTCCAAATCAAAAATAAATCGTACTGTGGTTGTACTCTTTGTTTACGTTATAAAGTTCCATTAGCTCACCATCACCCTCATATTCCAATAACATGACAGATTGACGCATATTGGTTGAGAATACTAGATTTTCACTGAGAATACTAGGCTACTAAATGGAATCAAAAAGTACTAAATTTAGTAGAATTCTACTAAAAATGCCAACCCTGTCGGTGACCCAAATAGTGTAGGGCAGTATTAGAGCATACGTATTTTGACATTTAACCTATGCGCGATTCGATTCTTAACGCAACGTCCCTAACTAACGTTACCGCAAGCCCTAATTTACGGAGCATAACGACAGACGGTATTTGAAATAGTGCCTAACAGATTAACATGCCGGGCATGCGCAGCGTTTTTTTTTAAGTTAAAGGTTATGTAACTTTGTTATTTTTTTGTACTTACTACCAATATAAACGTACCGTAGAACGGGGCTTTTGTAGACTTTTTTTTCATGATTTTTAATATTGCAGAAAGAGTAATTAAAAATAATCTATTTTGATATGCTTTGTGGATAGGTTTATATACGACCAAATATTATTCTATGATAAATAGGTCCCCATTCTTACAGGATGCTGAAAAAAATTGTTTTAGGCCCGTCTAAAATAGTCTCGTGTGTCGGGGATATTTTAGAATCGGTAAGAATAACGCATAAATTATAGTTACCTCGTTTATGGGGTTAAATTGGGAAAAATACATTTTTAAATCAAGAATAATAAAAGGAATATAGCATTGATAATTCAAACAATGGGGTGATTTTTGAAGACCGGGGATATTTTGGAATGATTATAAAAACGCCATCCAGAATAGCCCCGATCTTCAAAAAGGACCATAAAAAATATTGGGGTAGCATAATGTTTATAACTTTTTTGCACAATGATACTAACATCAACACCATTTTTTTATATAAAACTTCACTGCTATAACTCTCACCCACGACGCACTAGCACTGAAAGTTTGACAGGCTCAAATATTGGTTGATTTTCCGCCTCACTTTCAATGTCTAACAGACCATTACCACCCTTATGAATACTGAAATCATCAAAGGTCTGAATAAGTAAGATTATGTACTATACTATTACAGTGTAATTTACGCGGAATTGTGTTGTACCTAAACAGGATTGCCAGATGAAGTTACAGGTTATGAATTCTAAAATATCCCCGCATTTCCAATCTAGCCCCGTTCTACGGTACGACTGTTTTAATTTCTTCATTTGATTTTTAAGTAATGGTAAATTAATAAAATTCGAACTCTGGGATCTGTAGAGCGTGATACAATCTGTATATATCATCTTTCTCAAACCTAAACCAAAATTTACAGTCTTCATCTGGAACTTCGTCAAATGAAAAACGCTGGGATCAACATCTTGTTGATTCCTTATAATGTTCATCAAAATATCGGCTTCAATGTTTTGTTCATTTCCACCACCAATAATTATCACTTCAAGATCTTCATCCATTGCGGAGATTCTAGTGGAAGTTAAGAGAAAGGATTGAAAATAAATTGAATTTATATAACAAATATTATTTTCGTCTTTTATTGGAACAATAACAATTCAAAAAACCCCGAATATGGCGAAGGCAAACGCACAAATTCAATTAAAAACAAACAAAAGACACAATAAAAATGAAGCATAAAGCTAGGTTAAAAAGTTGAGTCACCTTTTCGAATAGCGCGGGTTCTGTGAATTAGGGCACGGTAAAACATCGCTGCCGATAACTGTTAAATAAAACAAAAATACCGCTTGACGTAAAACCAAAACGTTCTACTCCGAGAGGTGTATTCGGTTTGCTATTATGGTTGAAATCTAGTATGAACTGTCATTTGTTAGCAAAGTTAGCAATAACTTCGAAGAAGACTTTTAAAATTATGCTATTCGTCATTTGAGAGTATAATTCATTTTACTTTTATGTTCTGGTTTCATCACCGTCATAATCATGAGTGATTCGTATATTTCTTCATAAAAGTAAAATACGTGTTTCATTGAAAAATACAACATATTCATAAAAGCAAACATCTATTCATTAATATTCATTGTAGGTCAATTAAAACGGACTATGATTAATTTCTGAGATAGTGCTGCTTCAGTTTACTACGAAACACAATAAATTGCAAGTAGGTATTGAATATGTACCAATATACCATTCTGATAATAACAATCATTTTGGTGCGATGGATTAGTTTTGGTTCTTGTTCCACTGAAAGATTACATTTAACAATTTTTTAATAGTTTAAATATCAATTAATCTAATTATTGCAATTATTCTTTTAATTTTCAACTTTTTGGTACAGGTCGAATGTATACAGCAACACAGGCCCCAAGATTCTGGACCCCATATGTTAGCTAACGCCGAGCAAGTTATCAGCTACGCTGTCAAAGCAAGAACCGTGAATAATTGTCCCAAAATAACAGATAAACTAGTAGAAAGCTTCAGACAAAAAATGTCGAGGTTGATATGGAATCTGAAGCATAGTTCCTCGATTTACCAAATCAGGAGTAAACTTTCATCTGCAAGACCATCTTGGAAAGACTAGTAGAGAGAAAAATTTTAAACAAAAGAAAATAATATACATCACCCAAATGTCCAAGCATCTTATTATTCCTTCCGTTTAGTATATCTGCAATTATCATGATAATACATAAATTCTTTTCGGTATTAGAACAAATTTCTTTTTGCAGACTGGGCGGAGTTAGTTTTACGTTTTCTATTATATGTGCTATGTACAGTTTAACGTTTCAGTCACATAGAAGTTACTACATCGATCAATAAAAATCAACATTCATCCGTAGGGTTAATATATATATTGTTACGAAAATGTCTAAAACCGACTCTGTGTTCTCTGGAATATTCGATGAACGTTGAAGTAACCGCCCTCTTAATTCGAAGACTAGAACATTCTGGAAGCTTCTCGAAGGAATGACAAGACATATAAAAGCGACCATAGAAGAGAAGTGGGACAGTCTACAGTCAGTCTACAGTTTACAGTGAATTACCGTGTTATTAAAGAAGAACGAAGCTTGTGTTTTGAAGTAGTGACAGTTATTGAAAAGTGTGGTTATTTTAAAATTACTGTTTTGTAAATAAATACCGATTTGTTTATTAATTAAATTTAGTTATTGGAAATCATCCTAGCGAACCCGAATTCGTAACAACTGAAGATTCCAGAGGGCCAAATCGCAAGATGGATAGAAAGACTGCAACAATATGACTGCAAAGTAGAACATCGACGAGGAAAAATCCATAATAATACTGATGCTTTATCCAGACGACCATGCAAAGAAGAATGTCGACACTGCAAGAAAATTGAAATGAAAGAAGGAATAATCGATTTAAGGAGAACTACCATCGATTTGAAACAGGGATGGACGACAGAAGAATTAATTGAGGCACAGGAACAAGATCCTGAAATAAAGCATCTCAGAGAATGGAAAAGACTCGACCGTAGACCCACCTGGAAAGATATTTCAACGATGAGCGCTAAAACGAAGGCACTGTGGGCGCAATGGGATTCCTTAATTCTTGAAAATGGGTTACTCAAGAGGAAATGGGAAAGTCCGGATGGTAAAGAAATCAAAACCCTCTTAGTGGTACCAACCAGCAAAGTGCAAGAACTTCTACAGGAAATCCACGGTGGAAGCTCAGGGGCCCATTTTGGCGTGAATAAGACAATTACAAGGATAAGGGAAAGATTTTATTGGGTCTACTGCCGTGATGACGTAGAAGCTTGGTGCAGAAAATGTCCAACATGTGCAGCCACTAAGGGACCCTCAAAGAGAACTCATGGAAAAATGGAGAAATACAACGTGGGGCTTCCATTTGAGAGAATCGTTATTGATGTTGCCGGGCCATTTCCAACTTCTAACGATGGAAATAAGTACATACTGGTTGTCATGGATTACTTCAACAAGTGGCCTGAAGCCTATGCTCTTCCGAACCAAGAGACTGAGACTGTCGCACGTGTACTGGTAGATCAGTTCATATCTCGATACGGAGTTCCACTGGAATTGCATTCAGACCAGGGACGAAACTTCGAAAGCGAAGTTTTTAAGAAAGTGATGGAGATATTGAACATCCGAAAGACCAGAACCACTCCGTTACATCCACAGTCTGATGGGATGGTGGAAAGATTCAATCGCACCATGGAACAATACCTGTCGAAGGTTGTGGCTGATCACCAAAAGGATTGGGACAGACATTTGCCAGTACTGCTGATGGCTTATCGAGGATCGGTTCATGATTCCACAGGTCATACTCCAGCAAAGATACTCTTTGGTAGAGAATTACGTTTACCATGTGATTTGCTGTTCGGTACTCCCGAAGATACACCATTGGAAGTAAAGACTTATGCAGATGAATTGAGACTGCACCTAAGCAAGATCCATGAGCACGTCCGGGATAAGATAGATGCTAGTACTGACAGAATGAAGACCAGATACGATTTGAGGGCGAACTCAGCCGGATTTAAAGAAGGAGATTTAGTGTGGTTGTACAATCCCCAGCGAAAGAAAGGGTTATCACCTAAATTGAGCCAGAATTGGGAAGGAGCCTATAAAGTCACAAAGAGGATAAATGATGTTGTCTACCGAATCCAACGCACTCCTAGGACGAAGCCTAAAGTTGTACATTTAGATAGGCTAGCAAAGTATCACGGTGGAGGTGTATCAGAAGATTTTGATCGGGACGATCAAACTTAAGAGGGGGGCAGTGTTACGAAAATGTCTAAAGCCGACTCTGTGTTCTCTGGAATATTCGATGAACGTTGAAGTAACCGCCCTCTTAATTCGAAGACTAGAACATTCTGGAAGCTTCTCGAAGGAATGACAAGACATATAAAAGCGACCATAGAAGAGACGAGGGACAGTCTACAGTTTACAGTGAATTACCGTGTTATTAAAGAAGAACGAAGCTTGTGTTTTGAAGTAGTGACAGTTATTGAAAAGTGTGGTTATTTTAAAATTACTGTTTTGTAAATAAATACCGATTTGTTTATTAATTAAATTTAGTTATTGGAAATCATCCTAGCGAACCCGAATTCGTAACAATATATATATATATATATATATATATATATATATATATATATATATATATATATATATATATTATATATATACATATATATATATATATATATATATATATATATATATATATATATATATATATATATATATATATATATATATATATATATATATATATATATATATATATATATATATATATATATATATATATATATATATATATATATATATATATATATATATATATATATATATATATATATCCTTTACACTATAGCAGCGATAATCGATATAAAACATTAAATGAAACTCAAGACCTAATCAATTTCCTTCAAACCTGATATACGTATATCCAGATATGTAATGAATATCATGAATAGAAATCTATACATAAATGAATTAAGAACTTTATTATTACCATGTTAATTCAATCAAAGAAATTCATGTGCGAAAATATAAAAGAGGGATTATTTGCCATTAAATTGATAGTTTTCGTGAAATTTATAATATATTATTTAAATATTGAATATTATTGCAAAATCTGCAACTATATGAAAATTCATTTAATGGGAAGTTTAAAATCCAGCAGTCATATGATTTTAAAAAATCTAGCCAGTCTAAGTAGTACCTAGCATTGAAGAAATAATACCACACTGCAAACGAAGAGTAAATATACGTTTAAATGAAAGATTAATATTTTATTTTTTTCAGTATATGAACAGAATTAATAATGTAAAATGTAGAAAAAGAAAAATATATCTACTTAAAATTTGTATGTTCGAATTTTGCTCAGATTACGTAGAGTAAGAAATGAGAAAGTAACATAACACTGAACGCACCTGAAATACATAAACAATCTGTGTTCCCGTCTAACACTGATATGAGAAAATGTAACCTAACAGATAGCTACTAGCTAATTTGTTAAATTTAAATTTTCTGTAATCAGTTACGCCAAAATGACATAAAAATTTCGAATTAAATAAAGATACATTACATATTTTTATTTCAAATGTATCGAACTACTTACCCAAATTTAGATAGTGACACAACAGTATGTTTAGGAGACAGTCTTTTAAGGAAACAAGATATTGAATTATTACAAGGTCCATCATGGCTTAACGACACTCTTATTGCTTTTTATTTTGAATATTTGGAATCAAATGTTTTCAAAGGAAACAAAGCAATGTTATGTGTACCTCCTCAAGTAAGTTTAATGTCACATGTGTATCAGATCCTCTAATATGCATATTACTACAATGTCAATATAAACTGCAATAACTTTTAGAGTTGTGATTCATTTATTCATATCTGCTTGGGGCTAAATATAAGTAGCTCAGTTTGTTTACTGTCAGTAGTGAAATAATTTTGCAAGGTATTTCTACAACTTCTTCTAAATGTATTGAATGCCCTCGTAAATGCTATTTGATTTTTACTTTATTTGTACAACAGCAACATAATTCTTTTTTAGAAAATTTTCTTTAGATAATAATTCATTTCTGTCTTATCAGTTTAGTATTTCTTCATTCCAACAGATTCCTTTCTAATGGTTGTAGGTAACTCAGTGTGTCAAAATGATTGCTGTTAATGAAATTGGAGCTTTCCTAGAACCCCTTAAAGCTCATAAAAAAAGTTTGATTCTGTTTGCTTTGAATGATCATGAATTTTGTGAAGCTGCAGGTGGTACGCATTGGAGTTTATTGGTTTTTTCAAAATTAGATTCAAAAATTTATCATTTTGATTCATGCCGAGGACTTAACAGGAATCAAGCGGTGGAATTTGGACAGAAATTATCTTTATATTTTGAAAAATCATTCAATGATGGAGTGATAGAAGCAAACTGTTTGCAACAAAATAATAATTATGATTGTGGGGTACATGTACTATGTAATGCAGAACATATAATTCAATTTACTTCAAGAACTAGTACAGTAGAAGGATGTCCATTGCTAGATCATGGAATAGTAGCAGGATTTAGAAGAAAAATGCTGGAAATTATATTACACATTATAGAAAAATCAAAGGGATATTAAATTTTTAAAGCCAGAAGATATAAAATATAGGTATATAATAAAATTTTTGAACTATTGCAGTTTAAAGTTTAATTTAACAGTGTATGGTATAACGATAAGATCATTGAAGGCAGAAGACTCCATTCTTCTACTAGAGAACATAACATATGATTATTGGGATTCTTCTTAAGTAAAGTATATCCATTATTTTCTCAAGAAATCAGTTTTTTTAATACTATTTAATTGATGGGAAAAATCAATACTTTTCATTTCAACTTTGCATTCAATATTTATTTAAAAATATTTCATTCCAAGAAAATAAATATTCGATTTATGTATTAATTTACAATATTGAATGGTCTCTTTTTTGTATCCTTATCTCTACACAAACAAATACATCAATTTATATCTGCATTCTTGATGAACTACTCAGACGATTTCGAGTTGGACAAGCTTTGGTTTCAGCAGGATGGAGCAACATTCTCCACACATTCTCCGTGAAGCTATCGATCTTTTGCTCACGGAATTTGGTACCCTTTTATTAGTCGTTTTAAAGACATTAATTGGCAATCGCGCCGCAGCTGCGATTTGCCGCCGTTTGAATTTTTTCTGATCTGGAGATATGTTGTCTTGTCAACTATCCACAAACAATTAAAGCATAGAAGGAAAATAATCAACAATAGAAAATGTACTGCTAACTTGGGATGGACTCTTAGAAATCTTAATATACATATGTATTCAGTAAGTATATATATATATATATATATATATATATATATATTTATATATATATATATATATATATATATATATATATATATATATATATATATATATATATATATATATATATATATATAAATCTATGGATGGACTACCGCCAAGTTAGTCGCGCCAGCTATTTCCATCGATACTCGGAAGTTGTACTTCCCTAAATAAAACAACAATCATTTAGAAATATTCAGAGTAGTTTTAATAGCAATTTTGAAAAAAAAAACACTCAGATGATCCACCCTTTACATACATAGTGATGAACAAATTTGGAAATGAATAGCTCTCAAATATATTTTTTTTGTTATCGAATACAAATGTGGTGGGTAATGGAAAACTATTTTTGCAAGTTTCGTTACAAATTAGAAATTCGACATGAATTCAGGTTGAATCGAAAATGGTCAAAATTATCATGAACATATCCCTACAAGATTTTTTGCACAATTTACCCACTTAATATCTCTAAAAATAACATCACACAAAGCGGATGAGTAGTAACTACGGAGGACTGTCCGTAGTAGTAACCAAAAAGAGTATAAGCTCTTTGGTGGTAAAGTAACAGCAACATATACCATTTACCACCATAGCAGTCACCAATGTTGCCAAGTGATTGAAGAAACAAACGGAGCATCTATAAAATAAGGAAAAATCCACCCATGTTAACTTAACACACATATAATATACATACATTATATATATATAAATATATATATATATATATATATATATATATATATATATATATATATATATATATATATATATATATATATATATATACATATTTCACCGGAAGATAACCAGATCCGCAAGTTTATAAATTTCCTACGAAATTTATAAACCTTCGTAGGATTCTAAACGAGAGATAAATTGTATTATTTAACGTCCACATTTTCGTAAATTTATCAATTTGCGACGTCTCGTGGTAAGTTTATAAACTAACGGATATCCATTCGTTAGATTCTAAACGGTTCGACCAATCACAGAAGAGCTTTTAATTTTAGGCTTCTTTAAAATACGGCAAATAACACACTGCTCTCTCATTGGTCGATGTTGACAGTGGCAAAGCTTGTGTCCATAGACAGACTTAGGTACAAACAGACTTGCCAAACTATAAATTTATCAGTTTCGATAACCTAACTAATAGTATTTTTACTTTAAAACTAGGTAGGTACCTATAATACAGGGTTACTTTTTCACATAATATGCTAATGACTCCTACTTCACTCTACCAAAATAAAAAACAGAATACAGAAATCGTGTTCTATGACATTAACGAGGTTTATTGAAAAAGAAAAGACATAAAACATATTAATGACATTTTTCATTTTTTCCTCTGTACATTCCGGTTTTTATTTTTTTTTGTCATGGCCGCTATAAAACTTTCGTAGCTCTGTGGTAAATTTCATTTCGTCAACATATTTTTTTTTTGGCTGTCCGCAGCTTCTAGGTCGTTCATTAGGTTATAGTTTAGTAACCTTAGCAAAATAAAACTATTTTCATAGTTCCAACACAGCAAAATAAAACTATTTTCATAGTTCCAACACAGTTACAATATTAAAAACATTACAAAAACGCACGAGCAACCGGTTTGTTTATGTTCCGAGGCGACCAATGGCGGTGGAGAGGGAGAGGAAGAAAAAGGAAAACGTGACTTATTCAACCAATCAGAGCGCACATGGCGTTTGGTTATTGCTTACTTATTATTTTACACGTGAGTTCGGTAAGTTCATCAATTTGCGAAATTGTGAGCGTAAAATAATACAATTTATCTCTCGTTTAGAATCCTACGAAGGTTTATAAATTTCCTAGGAAATTTATAAACTTGCGGTTCTTGTTATTTTCCGGTGACATATATATATATATATATATATATATATATATATATATATATATATATATATATATATAATATAGATATATATATATATATATATATATATATATATATATATATATATATATATATATATATATATATATATATATATATATATATATATATATATATATATATATATATATATATATATATATATATATATATATATATATATATATATTATATATATATATATATATATATATATATATATATATATATATATATATATATATATATATATATATATATATATATATATATATATATATATATATATATATATATATATATATATATATATATATATATATATATATATATATATATATATATATATATCGTTCTACAAACTAGATAGTAGATACGTTCCAAAAACAGTAACAGCAATAGTGTTGGATTTATTACAAATTATTTTCAAAGTATCGTTATCATTCATTGTAATAGGAAATTATATTACTATATATATATATATATATATATATATATATATATATATTATAATTATAATATATAATAATATATAATAAATTTCCTAATTACAATGAATTTCCTATTACAATGAATGATAACGAAACTTTGAAAATAATTTGTAATAAATCCAACACTATTGCTGTTACTGTTTTTGGAACGTATCTACTATCTAGTTTGTAGAACGATTCTCTGTGTCTGGCAAAGCAACAGAAAAAGATATGGAAGGTACAGAAAAGAAATCTAACCGTACCTGTTCTGTCATTGCGCCAAGCATTAAATTGAAATATTCGTGTTGGCTGTAATATTTTGATTCCTAAGTTACAGAATCGTTAAATTTTTGAAAAATGCCACGAGGTATGTATAATAGTATCATACAATGAAATTTCGAGCTTGTTGTCGAATTACACTTCTATATTGCGTCATGTTTGATTAAGAAGTATGGATAAAATTGGGGACTTAGCTAAAATTCACATAAGTCACAAGAAGTATTCATTTGATACAGTAAGATTTTAATTCTGGATACTAAATATTTCTGTAAAATTTTGAAACTTATCTTTTCATTGTTGAAATGGCAATTACCAGAAACATCATTTTCTTTGTTATCATTTTGAACCTATCCTGTAATACTTCTGGGTGTATTTGTGCAGAGACTATGATTTAATTCTTCATTAGAATTCTTTCTGTATCTTCTTTTAAACTTGTTATCACATACATTGATAATAAGTGTTGCTGGTTACATCAGATTTAACATAGTTTTTTGTTATAGATTGAATAGATTTATATTCAAGTCAGGTAGTCTATTTTTTTAAATCCTTAGGGAAATATAACAAGTATTATAATAATTAGGCTTATGTTTAGATATCTTTGAAGCTATAGAGATTTTTCAGGAAAGTTTACTAGCCACAAAGGACGCAATCGTAGGTTCACAAATCCAGAAGAGCTTGAAGAAGAAAGACGTAAGGAACAAGAAAAATCTAAGTGGAGAGCTCAAAGGGATATAAGTACTAGTGATGAGGAAGAAGAAGCTGATGGTGATAAAAAAAATAGTGATGAATCTGATAGTGAAGAAGAAAGCAGTGATGATGATGTAAGTATAATAAATGGTATTTTCAAATGGAGTAGACATTTTAATGTAGAATAATTCATGTCAAATTTTTAAGATATGTAACTTATTTACTAGGTACTTACATGATCAATGAATTTTAATATATTGTCTTGATTAATGTTCAGGACAAACAAGTGATTTGATATTTCTTTTGATGAAATCAAACAGATATGATTAGTAACAATTTGTTTATTTAAGAAAGGTGCAGATAATTGTTTTGAATATTCTAGACTATTTGTAAGAATTCAAATTAAATTTCAATTTATCTGTGCAATCTAGCTCATATTCATACAGATTCTTCTTATACATGCATTATTATTTAATCTTAATCTGTCAATGTGACTAAGCTATTATAATACTGCGTAATTAACTAATGGCGTATATGAATGTTTTAATATGATGATAACAATAATAGTTCAGCATATAAAAATAAAGCATGCAAGTTATCATTATATTGCACAATTAAAATTGAAATAGGGTCAAATAAAAAATGAACAACAAAAAGTGTTACATTACAAATGATGTTCATACAGTTTAAACCAGCCATACTCAAACTTTTTTTTTTCTTGGGCCACTCAGATTTTAGTTGGGTCGTGCGGGCCGCTACCTACATAAATCATATCTGTTATTTAGGTGTTATTACGTTTTATTGTTTATTTATTATATTGGGAACATTTTAATGTCATCGAAATGAGAATCCGTAAGAAGGTTTCTATATACGTTCTTTGCATATTTCATTTCGGAATAAGATGATTCATAAAGATATGTCGATGCAAACAACGTAAGCAGAATTGGATCACATTTTTCAACAGTCTTAAATTGTTCGGGCACTATTGTCCAAAATTCAGCGTACCTACACCATCTTCCCTCTCGCCTCTTTAAAAATAACTTTGTATCATTCTTCATTTCAATGAACAAGTCAAACAAGTCTGCATAATTACAACCCAAAACTGAAGCCAATTGTGAAATACTTATCGGCTCTAGGTACCATAATTTTTCTACAAGCAGTAAAAAATTTTTAATTTTTCTTTTATCTCCCTTTGAACTCGTCTGACAGTGCGGATATATAATTTGAAATTATCAGTTTTCTTCGAAAATATCAATACAGTCCAGTGTAACACTTGTAAGTGTTCGAAAATTTTGAAGTACTTTGTTTCAAATTTCTTCGTAATAAATACTTAGTTTTTCCATGAAAGCAAATATTGTATTTGCCATTTGTGAAATTATTTTGTTTTTACCTTGCAAGCTTTGATTAAGGCTGTGAGTTTCTCAGTTATGTCGCATAGTAAAGCTAACAAATGGTGGTGTTGTTATTTTGCAGTTCAGGATAATTTTTATCATTTTGCTGTAAAAGCAGCATTATATCTTGACGTAAAGAAAAAAACTGCGCCTATTATTTCCTCGGAAATTTAAATAGTTAATAGGTTAATAGAATTTGGAGTTAAACTGGGTGGGCCACTTACAAAAGCCTGGCGGGCCACATGCGGCCGCCGCAGTTTGAGTATCGCTGGTTTAAACTAAATAAGTCGGAATATCACTAAAACAATTAAATTACAATGTAAAAACAACATCCAAAAACTTCTTGTATCATTTATTGCTCCAATTAAAACAACATGCTGAAGATTCCACTCTTGACATCTGTCTCACTGCGCGAATATTTGATGAAGTTTGTTGAAATACTTATGGAGCTATATTTATCCCCTTTTTCAGTATAACTTTTTTTGTGGTTGTATGGTATATGTTCTATACTACATATCGAAGTTTAATAGGAAAAGACATTTACAGTATCCTTAGTCGTAATATAGCATTGCTGTATTTGTTGGGATATCAAAACTTTTAATTTATAAATAAGTTCCTATATCTTCCTAAGTATTTACTTTCATATTATGATCAAATATGTATCAAATATCCATTATAAGATGCCCTTGATCAAGAAAATAAACTTTTTTCAGCAAAAAGCAAAAGGTGTACAAAATCTAATAGAAATTGATAATCCGAATAGGGTACAAAAGAAGAGCAAAAAATTAGCTACACTCAATACTGATCTAGAAAATGCTGCGCCACAGTTAACTAGAAGAGAAAGGGAGGAGATTGAACGACAAAAAGCAAAGGCTCATTATCAAAAGCTTCATGCTGAAGGTAAAACTGACCAAGCTAAAGCAGATTTAGCCCGACTAGCTATCATCAAACAGCAAAGAGAAGAAGCTAGATTGAGAAGGGAAAATGAACAGAAAGGTAAGTCCATTTGAAGTATTTTTTATTATGTGAATCTTGAAAAACTTTCTAGTCATATGGTATGTTCAATTGTATTCTGCTACAAGGGCTTTTTTCCACTTGACGTTAATAGCTTATGCTCTTCTGTTAAATTATTTGGTTGACATTATATTACGATGAAACAAATGAAATTAATAAATGAATTCTGAGTAAATTTACTAAGTAAATAACATATTAGGTGATCGATAAATATTTTTGGGTGTGTATATGACGTTGAAAATGAATCTTTCGTTTAAACAAATACAGATGTTTTAAAGTACAATATGTATTCATTTATACTTTCACAGTTTTATAATTTTTAAGATTGCACCTGTATAATTTGTTTTTCAGAAAAAGATGAAGCAGCTAGACAAAAAACTGCCCAAACTCAAAAGGCTCTTGGAAAGAAGTAATTCCCAAAGCCATGTAATAAATTTTCGCAATATATAAAGTTTGATATTTACATTGTTTGCAATCTAATTTTCCAAATTCATGTTTTTCAACCTTCTCAATTATGGACTAAATATAATGTACTGACAAAAATAAATAAAAAAATATAATATTTGTCTTGTTCATTTTATTACACAACACACACACACACACATATATATATATATATATATATATATATATATATATATATATATATATATATATATATATAAATATATATATATATATATAAATATATATATATATATATATATATATATATATATATATATATATATATATATATATATATATATATATATATATATATATATATATATATATATATATATATATATATATATATATATATATATATATATATATATATATATATATATATATATATATATAATAATAATAATAATAATAATAATAATAAGTTTATTTGCCCTCAGTGTATAATATATAACATAAGAATTTTCATTCAAAATAAATTTACACTTTCGAGTCCAAATAAAAACCTCAAATGTACAATGTACACCCATAAAGCCATTGGCTGTCTATGGGAAAAGATTTACTCTATACTTAATATAACCGCCTATATTATATAATTCACAAAAATAAAGGTATCCGCGAACTAGCGCAAATCACAGCAAAAACACAATATCACAACAATACTTTAAGAGGACAAGAGCTCATCCACTGAACTAGCACCTTCGCCCAAAAGGAATATATTAATTCTCCGTTTAAAGCAACAAAATGAAGGAGAATTCAATATTGTTGCCGGCAGAAGATTCAAAAATCTCGGCCCTAAATATGCTAGGCACTTGAGACCGATACTCTTTTTTGATGAAATAGTCTTTATTTTAAAGGCCCCAACGCCTCTCGTGTAATATCCGTGGCAAAGCACTCGATTTTTAATGAATTCCCTATCCCTATAATAATATGAAACTGCTCTCTTGAAGTATAATTTCCTAAGATCTAATACGTGAGCTTCCCTGAACAAAAGCTCCGAAGGATAAGTGCGTTCTCTCTTCAGTAATATTTTTAGAACTGTCTTTTGTATTATTAATAACTGTTTTATATAACAGTCCGATGCTCCACCCCATCCCAGTATACCGTATGATAATCTCGATTCTATTAGACCGAAGTAAAATATACGCATCTGGGGTAATTCCAGAACTGAACTGAGACATCTACATCTTCCCAGAATAGAACGCAGAGTTCCTACAAGGGACGTGATATGGTGATCCCATCTAAGGTGACAATCCACAGTTATACCCAAATACTTGACTTTGTGTGTCTGTTTGAGTTTTATATTGTTTCCTTGGTTATTAATGTTTATTGTATCATAATTAGGAAGGTGATTGACATAGGTAGATAGTACGTCTTTTCAAAATTTATTGTCAATAGCTTGTGATAAAACCAATTAAAGACAATAGGTAAGTCTAGTTCAATTTTATTCTTCAAGTCAATCCAGCTTTTTGCTTGATAAAAAATGACAGTGTCATCCGCATAGCTTATTATCTCTCCTGTTGTATGGAGATTAAGTAAGTTATTGATATACATAATAAACAGCACTGGTCCAAGTATGGTACCCTGAGGCACTCCGCAGTTTACCTGCCTGGTTGAGCTTAAATATTCATCAATTTTTACACATTGCGTTCTTTTACTTAGGTAAGATGCAAAAAGTGCATGCGGGACACCTCTGATACCCATGTCCTGCAAGGTCTCCAACAGCTGCGAATGATCCACAGTATCGAACGCCTTAGCAAGATCAAGAAAAATTGCTATTGCAGGGCAACTTTTATCCAAGGCCTCATACATTCTGGAGACTATATCAACTATCGCATCATTTGCTGATCTATTTTTCCTGAAACCATACTGTCTACTGGATATAACTTGATTTGCTTCCAAAAACGAGTCTAATCGGGACTTCAATATTTTTTCGAAAATTTTTGTGAAATTAGTGATAAGGGAGATTGGCCTATAATTGGACAGCACACTCTCTCCTTTTTTGTGTACTGGTTGTATGACTGCCATTTTGAACTCATCAGGACATATTCCCTGTTCCAGTATTTTATTTATAATGTGGCTCAAAGGTTCTGCAATTTCCTTTGATATAAACTTCAAGGTCTCAGAGGAAATGTTATCTATGCCCGGACTTTTACCAGTCTTCAAGCTATGAATGATGCCAATTACTTCTATAGAGTTTGTAGGATTTAAAAATATTGAGTTGCTGTTTACACGCCTCACATCAGGTGGCGGTGTTTTAATTTGTTTGGATAGGTTCATTGCCACATCAGAAAAGTAACTGTTAAAACTTTCAGCTATATTGACATTATCATGAACGACCATTCCATTCTCTAGAGTAACCTCTTTAATAACCTTACTTTTTATCTTAGAATTTGTGATTTTATTTATAGCTTTCCATAGGTTTTTAGAATTGTTTTTATTTTGTATAATTAATTTTTATAGTAATCAGTTTTAGCATTTTTGATGACTTTAGTGTTCTCAGAAATAACATCCGCAACGATACCTAAGAATAGAGTTGTTGATCGCTGTGCATCGTCTGTGTTGTAAACCATGTTCCAATTGTAAGATTCTAGATTTCTTTTTATTGTAGGGTGATCAATTTTTCTATAACCAAGATTTATATCCGGGTTAATTTTGAGTATGTTATTCATTCTGGAATGTAGGATTGTTGCTTTGTGATCGGTAATACATGTATTTAGAACGATACCAGTGTACTCCTCAGAACTACTATTCCTAGAATGAACAAAAATGTGATCTATACTTCTATACATGACATAGATGTTTCTTGGATTCTCGTGGGTACATTTATGGTGGACATAAAATTAAATTCACTCATTACATTGAGATATTCATCCGAGTTATAATTTTTTTCCAAAATATCAATGTTTATGTCCCCCACAATTAATTCTAAATCATATGTTTTCCGAGACACCGATAAGTATTCATACAGATTTTCAACAAAGCTAGTTTCACTAAGGGAAGGCGACCTATATAGTGCCAAGATTTTTATATTTTCATTACTATTTTTTACAATTACTTCAATAGCTTTACATTTACCAATAGATATTATGTTGTGAACATAATTATACGTATTTTTAATATATACTAAAGTCCCATCACATTTATTTATATCTCCAAAATTAAATAATAAATCATATCCGTCTTTATGAAACAATTGTAGATCTATTTCATTTCTAGTTTCTGTGAGCACTATACAGTCAAAAGGATCATTCAGCTCCTCCAAAAATACTTCAAGGCATCGAAATTTTTACTTATGCTTCTGATATTCTGATGGAACAACTTAAAACATTTTGAATTTTCTTGAATTACTGCCTTGTACTGTGATGTACTCTCTAGTTCTGTTGTTTGGAATGGTATGGAAATATAATCTCTGATGAACTGGTCCATAAAAGAAGTTAAACATATTATAAATTTGGCTTACTTGAACTATTTTTTGGTTTCCAGTATCATCTGTTCTATCTGACTCTCTGAATAAATTTTCTTTGCTTCAGTATCATTAGACTTCCTAGCAAAAATATTTCCATTTTTAACCAGACGTACTTGAAACCCTGCTTCTTCAATTCCCTAGCTTTTTGGTATAATTTCCTTATATATAATGGTAGATCTTCATTAATATAGATATCTCCTCTTTTATTTCCTATGTTGCAATCCTGTAGAGTAATTCTGACTTCTTTTCGTCTTTGTAATATCCTGTCTCTCGTATCTACTTCCTTAAATCTAACCTGTAATTGTTTTTTCCCGTTCATACTTGATATAATCCTGCAATTGAAGTCATTTTCCTGTACGGGAGTATCAAGTTTTGCGCAAATTTTAATAACTTCTTTAGTAGTTTCTTGAATGCTATTATTCTCCAGACCAATAATCATAACATTATTTTTTTTTCCTGAAGTTCTTCCTTAGCAACATTGTTTTTTATGCTACTCATATCCTTCTCCAGTTCATTTATTCTATTCTTCAAGGTTTCGTTATCCCGTCTGAGTTTCTTGTTCTCTGTTTTGATCCCTATTATAGAATTTTGTAATTCGGAGAGTATATCACTGTTGAAATTCATTGATTCTTCGAATTTTTCAAGCTTCAAATTCATTTGTTTTAGCACAGACATAATAGACCCCAAATCCGATTCATCTCTTTTGGATTGTTTTTCACCTTTTAATTTTACTGTTTCATTTCCGTCTTCTTCATCAGTATTTGATTCATGAGTAGAGCAGGCCCCACATATCCATTTCTCTTTGGTTAAGCCTTTCTCAAAGACAGAAAATTCCTGATTAGTTAGCTGAGAACATTTTCTGTGATACCATCTTTCACAGGCACCAAAGCATTTAATGGAGTACTCACTCTTCTTAATGTTCTCTGAGCATACTTTACAGGCATGTTTTTTGTTCGCCATTGGTAACGGACGAACTATCACAGTACTTCGCCTCCCAGATTGATTGAAATGACAAAGTCATTCGCCTCCCAAACAAATCTGCGATGTTTACCTGATAACAGCACAGATGTTTATAAATTTCAATAATACTTATTTCTTGCTGTTTTTTCTACACCAGCAAATTCGTAACAATTCACTTAAATTACATTCATGTCCTATAAGGAACAAGAATTATTTTTCCTGTTTGAACTTCAATATATATATATATATATATATATATATATATATATATATATATATATATATATATATATATTATATATGTATATAAATATATATATTATGAATATTGCTTCATTATAAATTTAATTCAATATGTATAATTCAACACTTAGATTTAATTACTTTAATACCAGTGCTATCAGGCATTGCTCAGAGAAACATTTGATTATGTAAAAAAATTATTATGAATTAATTAATAAAGGAGAATAAAAAAAAATAATTCCAAAGGATCAGAAGGTAAATCATAAAAATAATTTGACTACTGTATTTTTTTTAAAAGGAGACATTAAATTTGAAAAACAATACATAGTTTTAACAAAAAAATCACAGTTGCTTTATTCAATATTAAAGCTCATTTTCAATCTTTACACATTGGTATTTTGTAAATAATTTTAATATATAAACTATTATTTTGCATGAACTGAGGTAGCTTTTGGCTTCCATAGATTTCTACATTGATATTTTTCATAGATGTGATCAATATACTGTTTATGATGCCCAAACGTAGCATTCAATTATATATCAACTAATCTTTAATTGTTTTCCAATATCTTCAATTTTTTTTTTAGGGTCATTCACAGAATATAAACAGTAAGGAAGCTTAAGTGATTGATAAACTCCGTTCATACAGTCTATTATTATATCATTATCTTTATACTCTAAATATTTCTTTAGAAATAATTTATTCAGTGAAAGTATTTCAGGATTACTTAAATAATCTTGAATATCCATCCAGATACATTCTGAAATTTCTTGATCGCTTTTTCTAATTTCCAATGAAGTAGCTTTCAAATTAACCGTTACATATATATCTGAACATCCAAAGGTTCTACCATGACTGTGGGTAAATGCTATGAGCGATTGGAATTCTGTAGAAATATTTGTCTCTTCTAATACTTCTCTAATGGCAGCATCAACTAAATTTTCACCTGTAAATAAATAAATTAGGTAATAACATCATTATTTTATTTATTTATTTATGAATACAATATTCAACAATTTGTTGTTACTATAGTTGACTTACAATTAAATTATTAAAATTATGAAATTTACATTTTATTGAACTTCTTATATGGTATGGCATGCTATTGAAAGTTATTAGAGAGATATCGGTAACCCAAATAGCGTCAGGCAGTATTAGAGCATACGTATTTTGACATTTAACCTATGCGCGATTCGATTCTTAAAGCAACGTCCCTAAATAACGTTACCGCCAGCCCTTATTTACGGAGCATAACGACAGACGGTATTTGAAATAGCGCCTAACAAATTAACATGCCGGGCATGCGCAGCATTTCTTTTCAAGTTAAAGGTTATGTAACTTTGTTGTTTTTTTGTACTTACTACCAAAATAAACGTACAACTGTTTTAATTCCTTCATTTGATTTTTAAGTAATGGTAAATTAATAAAATACGAACTTTGGGATCTGTAGAGCGTGGTACAATCTGTAAATATCATCTTTCTTAAACCTAAACAAAAATTTACAGTCTTCATCTGGAACTTCGTCTAATGAAAAACGCTGGGATCAACATCTTGTTGATTCCTTATAATGTTCATCAAAATAGCGGCTTCAATGTTTTGATCATTTCCACCACCAATAATTATCACTTCAAGATCTTCATCCATTGCGGAGATTCTAGTGGAAGTTAAGAGAAAAGATTGAAAATAAATTGAATCTATATAACAAATATTATTTTCGTCTTTTATTGGAACAATAATAATTCAAAAAAACACAATAAAAATGAAGCATAAAGCTAGGTTAAAAAGTTGAGTGAGTTGAGTCACATTTTCGAATAGCGCGGGTTCTGTGAATTAGGGCACGGTAAAACATCGCTGCCGATAACTGTTAAATAAAACTAAAATACCGCTTGGCGTAAAACCAATACCGCAGGACGTTAATAGAGAGTTTTTGCATCTTCGTGAAAATCCCGTTAAACGCAAACGCTAAACGTTAAAAATAGCGTTTGGCGTTCAACGTAAGAGCACCTAATTTAGAGTTTTTGCATCTCCGTAAAAATTACGTTTAACCCTAACACTAAACGTAAAATGGAGCTGTGTTGCATTTTTCAATTCTTAGAGGTTAGAATTGTTTAATATACTTGGTTGCGATTGCTTTTGTAGTTATGGAGGACATTTTAACTTTATCAGCTTTAGGAGCTATAACTGATCAAGAACTAGAAGACTGTGTTTTTATTCAAGAGATGAACGAAAGAAAAGCTCCGGAAAACAGAAGTGAGAGGTATGGGTCATTTGATATCGAACATCTATCTGATCGAGAATGCTATGCGCTCTTCCGTTTTAATAAAAACGACATAGTAAAACTCGTAGAACTGTTGAATATACCTGAAGTGATTTCAACCAATCACAGGTACTCTGTTTCTGGCGCGGTGGGTTTATGTATTTTACTGAGACGTCTGTGTTACCCTAACAGACTATCCGATATTGAGCCTTTGTTCGGGCTGTCATCGCCGTATAATCAGCAATCATGTAATGAGAATAGTTTTTGAAAGCAAGGGATACTTGTTGAATGATTTGAGAAACCTCCAATGGTTAACTGAACAGAAGTTGCAAGTTTATGCAAAATCATTGTTAAAGAAAGGATCTCCTATTCATAATTGTTGGGGAATAATCCACGGAACCCCTAGAGCCATTTGTAGACCTTCAAAAGATCAACAAGAGTACTTTTCTGGGCACAAAAGGTATCACTGTCTAAAGTACCAATCCGTCGTGTGTCCTGATGGCATTGTTACTAGTCTGTTGGGGCCGTTCAAAGGAGTAAGGCACGATGCCGGAATTCTACGAGAAACAAACTTGTACAACCAACTCATCGAAAAAGTCAAATTTAACGATGAAAACAAGTATGTTCTGTATGGATATATGAGAGTACCATTAGGTCGTTATATTCCTCTTCGGTTCCATATTTTTTTTTATTTATGTTGTCCTTCTTTTTAAAAGAAGCTAACAAATATTGTAGGTGTTCTTTGAGACAACGAATAGAAAAGCTTTTGGATGTTTGATCAGTAACCTTTTCTTGAATATCATTCCACTTTCCATTATCTTCAAAAGGGTTTTCACATAGAACTTCTTTTAATAACACTATTTCATCATTTAGGGTGAATCTCAAATGTTTTTTATCCATATTGAAGAAAATTTCAAGCAAAAAATCTAATCACGCTTTAAAAATAAACGTAGGATACACTTCCAACTTAGGTTATGTTTTAATTGTTTACACTCAACAGCTGGCTTTAACGGTACGATGAAACACTACGATAAATCCCGTGAAATAGCGGGCCCGCTATACGTTATTGAGCCCGGTAAACGCTAATCACTAAAAATTAACGTTTAACGTTTTTAGTTATCGTAAGGTGCAAAAACTCCCTAATAACGTTCACAGGCGCTATTCGTTTTACCGATATCTCTCTATTAGACTGGCATAGATAGGACTCTTCCTACGACATTCTGTTTTCGTTCTATGTAGGTAATATGAATTGTTTTGCCTTGTTTTGTTTCGCGGTTGGTAATGCTTTGAACTCTTTCTAATAGACTCTGACTCTTTAAATGGTTGTTTTGTAAATTGAAAATTAATTTACACTGTTGAAACTTAACTAGTTTCTCTATCTTCATATATTGATATCTTTCATATAATTCTTTCGTTGGATAATCATATGAAAGATTATGGAGTCGTTTTATTACTTTATTTTGTAATCTCTGTAGTCTATTAAGATTGAATTTTGTTGTGTTGGACCAGATTACCGACAAATAACTGAACACCGTTGGAGGCATAGTATATATTTTTGCTTGACTGTTTATCAAGATATGGCTTTATATGCCGAAGCTTTGCCACCAATGGTGAGAGTTTATCCATAATCATGTCCACATGTGAATTCCACGTTAATGAGTCTTCTATGATTAATCCCAAGTATTTTGTTTTTTTCACCTGCCTAAGCGTCTTACCATTAATATGTTATCTTTCTAATAAAATGAAAGCGCAAAATACAATATCATTTAATTAGTCATGGTGTATGATGTTAATCACATATGAAATATCCATCACAGATTTGTCGTCAATTTTGACCTTGTTGATCAGATTGAACAGAATCAATATTGACCTTGTAAAATAGATTTAACACAATTGAAATTTGTACATGGATCTAGAGGTTATAAATTTGTAACTGTGAATTAAACTATATCACATTTCTACATTACAATTATTACAACAAATGCTAAATTGACATTTTTAATACTCTGAGGGTAAAATGCTTTTAAACTGAGTTTTACTTGTATCACCATAGATATGTTTGAAAATACTTATGACTATATAATGATATAAATTGTGAAAGGAATACAATCAACCGAACTCAAATATTTGAGCAACATAAGTACCTGGTTCCACATAACCTCCTGGTAATTTCCAAAAGGTTCTAGTAGCATATTTTTCTTTGACTACTAGAATTTGAGACTTATCATTCACCACAACTCCTCCAACACCAATTAAAGTATGTGCATATGAAGGAATATTTTTTAATTCATCTTTTGGAATCCATAGATACATCATCACATAATCTTCCATTGCATGATGAAACTTGAAACCTTTCTGAAATAAAATAATATTAAATATGCCAATGATTGTTCATATATCAGAATATTATTGAATTCAAGATATCAGCAAAATATCTCTGACTGTTAAGTATAATTTATTGAGCTAAAGAATCATTCTAGAATTCATCTTTCTTGTTTAGCATTTAAAAATTATTTTATCAACAATTAAAAAACTTCTTATTAAACCAATTCCAGTATGAGAATTGAAAGTTGCAGTCAAAATACTACGTATTCTTAATAAAATAAAGCAAATTTGAAATCAGCATTATTACTATTAGGCAGAATTTCATGTAAAACATAAACTTACAATCTGATTTTGCCTTTATCAAAAATAATATTGGTACACTCAACTGATTTTAGTACAGGAGATATCATCTTAGGTGTGGAATAATTATAAGAATAATACAATATGGAAATCTGACATCCTTATTTAAAAATTTTTTTTTGTTTAAATAATATTACTTACCTTTGCCAAAGCAGGAACCCAATCTGATTGGTCCAAGTGTACTTTAAACCAGATAGTTCTTTTATTATTTGTTTTCCACTGATCAATTGATTCTACAAATAAAAGAATACTTATTTTTTATGAATCTAATTATAAATACCTAGGCAATTATTTACAATTTTACAGAACAATATGCTAACTCAACCTAATCTTCAGACTCAATAGAGAGGCCTATTTCAGAAATAAATAATTTTGATTTTTTAAAAATTGGTAATTATGGAGATCCTTCCAGAGTAATCGATTTTGATGAAATTTTGGGTACCAAATTTTGGGCTGCAAACGCCGAATGTGAACTCAGACTTCTTCGAACGATTACTTCTTCTTCAAAATATTAAGCTAACCTAACCTCTGAGTACAAGGAATTCATGGGATACATGAATTTGATTTTGTCCTTTTCAAAATCAAATTTATCTATTTCATGAATTCGATGCTTTCTCAAAATTTGAGTTCATATTCGACTGTTTGTGCCCAAAATGACTGAGAATCCGAAATTTTATCAAAATCGGTTTCTCTGATGGGATCTCCATATTTTTCTGGTATACCTACTCTAAACTTGAAATCCATATCGATGATCAAACAGAAAATTAGTCGTTTTCAGCTCAAAATTAGTAATTAAGAAAGATTTTATCAATTTCTGAGGGTTCTATCAAATTGAAAATAATTACGAATACATATACAACCTTGCAACAGCTTAGGAAAATCGGATAATTTGCATTGCTCCAAACTTGAGTCAACAGTTATTCCTCGAAATCTGTCTTCAACACCATTGAATGAAGTAGCCATTTTTCTAGAAAGTAAAAGGATTATTGAATTGGAAATAAATATACGAAAAAACATATACTACCGCTGCAAACATTCAAATAGGGTTGTCGCATATCTTTTCTTGCTTAACCCAAGCACAGGTTTCAAAATACTTATGAAACTACCTGATATCATTATAATAATTAAACTAATGGATAGTTTCTCAATAGCAGCTTTGAACTGTACATTGGAGAAGTTCAAAGTCCGAAGTAAAATTGCAAATTATTTTTGCCATATCACTACAGAGAACGTACCCCCATCAAATAATTCCGAGTTGAATGAGCCAAAGATTTGATAAAAAAAATTCAGCCATACCTGCAGTAATACTGATTTATTACTTCAAAAAATACAATGCCAAAGTTCTATTTTTAATTAAAATTAAACGTTAAAAATAGATTTTTCTCATTGACAGTAGATACTAGTTATCAATCTAATCTAAAAGTGTTAATTTTAATTAGTTTTGATGTCCTCGTGATATTGACTGAACCTCTGCCTGTCATTTGTCAAATAGGAATAAATGATTAATCTCAAATTTCAGACTCTGCAATTCTGACAATCTAACCAACGCCAAGTATCCGCTGATATTGAGTGCGTAATTTGAACTTGATGAAACTGTTTACTTTAGGGATTTACCCTATTGTTTAAACTACTATCGAAGCATTTATATATTCAAGCAATCTACATTGTGAATACATAAGTTCAAATATCATGCCATACAAACGAGACAAGGTATTAACCATAAAAAACAAACATATTTAAGCCCCATCTACAAGAGAGATTAAGCAAATTTAAAAAAGTATTTTTATTATTAGGTACGGGTTTCTTACCATATTTTAAATGTACCATTATTTGGCGGTTATATTATAAATGAACGATTAAATAATATCGAATCATGCTTAATAAACCACAAGACTCAAATATTGAAGTTTTATAATAGTAATACAGTCACTGTGAGCGGTCACAGGTGCAATGCCTCCACCTTAAGAGCATTTTATTTTGCTAATCTTCAAAAATTCTTTTTTTACGATTAGCACAAACACAACAGCTTAATAATATCCTTTAATGATTAAAAAAATAAATAGTTTATCAAAATGTAAAGAAAACTTATTTTATTCTTTGTTTCTTCAACCTCTGAATAAATGCGTACCAAAATAACCCTTCCACTGTGTAAAAACACATAAAATTTTAAATAAATAGTAGTATAGGTCAACCATTGGTAGTTTTTCATATCTTTAAATTTTAAAGAATTGATATGTATAATACATGAAATCAAAATATTGTAAAATAAATAAAATGTCAAGACTAGAGCTCAAGTACGAAATATTATATTAAACCGTACCTACTTACCTTCAATTATTTGAAACTCAACTATCAAAGTTTTAAAAATGAAATTTTTTAAGACAATATATGAGCGTTTTGCAGTTTGTCCACGATAAACTATTTTAAACAGTGATCTTTTCAGGAGAGCAAAGTTTATTCAGAATTTAATAGAACAATAACAAAAAATCCATTGGAGCCATGTTCAATGTAATCTATTTTTGATGAAAATCTTAACGTGAAAACATAGAATAGGAACAATGAGTAACTATGCTAACATAATCAATTTATCACGACATAAGCGGCCTATACACATGCAGGCAAATCCGCGAGCAAGTGCGCCCAGGTAAGTGCGCGAGCAAGCTCGAAGCGAATTTTGACCACACACTATTGAGGTAAGCGTGGAGGTTAGTTCAGTTGTTTAAACATGAACGTAGAGGAATTGTGTTTAATATAACAAAAAAGTAAAAAGTTTCTTCAAACAGCGATTCCTGAATGCTAACAATTCATCTGCTACTATCATTCCATAAAAATTGCGTCTTAAACAGGATTGGCTCGAAAGAAACAAAAAAGAAGACAAAAAAAAACATAATAATGAAGACTGAAACCTCCTGACAGAAGTCAATATAAATATTTTTTAATAAGTCTTACCCAAACATTTTAGATGAAACCTAAAGTTATCATCACCAAACCAATATTACTAAAGACAATTTTTTGGTCATGCAATTTCATGAACTTCCTTGTTCCTAAAATTTTTCATATCATCAGTTTTATGAGTACTTTGTTACTCAATATGTGAATTAAAGACGGTTCATATTCATGAATTGTCAACATTTTTAAAAGTCAGAAATCAACTTATACGTAATGTCAACGTTTAATTCATACGATTTTAATATTTTGAAAGATTTAAGCTTGCCTAAAAAGATATCTGATCAAATAAACTTTAAGCAGCATACTAATGATAGCAAGGCAAGCTACGATTTATCTAAAATTAACTATTATAAGGCTCCCCCTGAAAACGAATCTGAGTTTGAAAGTAGCAGTAATCTTTCCCACTCTTCTGGAAGTGATGATGTTAGTCATGCTTTATATGACAGATTGGCCGACAAATTTTATGGAATTTCGAATTTCAATACTAACTTACATTGGACCAATGTTAACATAGCAGGTGAGGATATTAATTTATTCCTAAAAGGGAATCAAATATATTTTTTAAGAAATAACCAGCTAGGTATCTCAATAACTTATGCGAAAAAATTGGACCCAAAAATATTTAGTCCCCATAATATCAATTATAACCTCCAGATACCCCTCAAATTTAAGCAGAACAAATCTCGTTTTTTACAAAAAAATAATTATTTTAGGTACCTATAAGTTGTATTGGAGGGTGAGAAATTAATAATTTTTGAGTTACACTCTCCTCGTTTTTATTCTCACTTCCAGAATAAGAGATATTTCACTCCAAAAAAGAATTAACAATCAAATGACCGCCTGAAAAAATAAAAATCACCAGCTTTCCTCAATTTTAAAGAAGGAAACTTTTTTTTGTAGTCAAAGTCATTACTTCAAGTCGTTATCCTAAACATGAAATTATATCAATCTATTATCTCTTTACTTATACCAATTGTTTAATTTTCTTCACCAAGCTGCAAATTATGACATTTTGTTTAGGTTTATTTTGACAAATTTCCGCTGAATGCACCCTTCTCTTATTGTTATAAAATTTATTTATATTTTCAATATCAAAAGTACAATTATGGTAATTTTCTTTATTACTTTGTAAATAGAGGTTCGGGATATTTGATTTGTATTATTTACATTTATGTATATATATATATATATATATATATATATATATATATATATATATATATATATATATATATATATATAATTATTTATTCGAATTGTTTTTGCCTGTGATCTATTTTTAATCTCTTGATAATTATTAGCAATATACCGATAATTCTACTCCACATCTTTAATGTTTTCTCATGACTAATTTCTTTGTTGTTAGATAAATAGTACCTACCCTATTATTTTTATTTTCAAACATTACGTAGGTAAAGGTTTCTTTGGTTTTCCTTACCATCTAATGATAACAATTTTGAATATTAATATTAGACTGAATAGCATATAATAAATAATTAGCAAGACAAAGCAGCCTTGTCTTTTCAAAAAAATTTTTTCAAATCAATAAATGTCAAAGAAATTTCAATTACGAATATCATAGTGAAACGTCAACTTTTTAATAAAATCGAGTTTTTTAAGATTCAACCAGCCTGTTATTGCTAATAATTATCAAGAGATTATATATATATATATATATATATATATATATATATATATATATATATATATATAATATAAAAAAAAAAATATATATATATATATATATATATATATATATATATATATATATATAATATCATAAAGAATAAAGTTTTAACTTTAAAATAAAACACACTTGGCTTAAGTTTCACTATATAAAAATATTCAGATACTGTATTTAGCAGTAAAGGATAGTCGACATGTTTCGAGTTATGAACTCATTATCAAGACTGAGTACAGCAGAGTAGTACATCTTAAATTTTTTTTTATGAAATGAGATGTAATACTCTCCTGTAGTTAGTCTCGATAATGAGTTAATAACTTGAAACATGTCGACCATCCTTTACTGCTAAATACCTATAGTATCTAATAGTATATTAATTAACGAGCGGTAATGTAGGTCATAACTCACGCAGATGAAGTTTACAGCACGAGCTGCAAGCGAGTGCTGTAATTCATCAAGTGAGTTATGACCATTACCGCAAGTTGAATACTATAGGTACCTACTTTATCTACGACTACAACAATAAATACTAAGATACAAATACAAATTCACAATAATTAGGTTGTATTGACTTAATTTGAAAACGTCAGAATTATTCAAGTGACATTAGTAGATGAGTGACAGTCGATCTTACTTGTGATCTTAGTAGACTATATATTGAGTTTTAGCAGTGAGTTATTATTACTCACGCTGTTTGGTAATAGATACTATTAATTGCTTAAACGCAGTTGAATAATGAATATATTATTCAATAGGAGTAGATAAATATTTTAATATAGTGAAACTTAAGCCAAGTGTGTTCCATTTTAAAGTTTATACTTTATTCTTTATGATGTTTCACCAAGTGATGTGCGAGAATTCAATCTCAGTTATATATATATATATATATATATATATAAATATACAATATATATATATATATATATATATATATATATATATATATATATAAATATACAATATATATATATATATATATATATATATATATATATATATATATATATATATATATATATATATATATATATATATATATATTGTTTTCGTAAGGCTCCTGGGGTAGTCATGCTTACGAATATTCTTGCTGGGAGAACGCTGAGCGACCCTTAATCAAAATGAGAAGTTACCACGACCTTATTTTAACGGAAGATGAGAAAAACGGTGTTCTTACCGACCGCATAATAGCTACCTGCTCTAGTTATCTAGATAAATCACCGGAGACTGAGGAATATGCAATGTGTAAATGTATTTTATCTGATAAGGTGAGCTAGCTGAACTCATATTTTATAGGTTATTTCGGTGAGGATTTTTTTTTCTATTTTTATACCAAAGACACACACACACACATATATATACAGTGCGGAAAAAAAGTATGGACTTACCCTAATAATTTGGTAGCTTTCAGGTTTTATGGAAAACGCTCGAACAGGTCGATTTAGTTTTTCTGTTTCCTATATTTCGACATCTGTCAAAAATATGACGTCATCGACATTTTTCTCAAATGACAGCATGCGACACATCGTTTGAAAGCTCTTGCTTCATTTAGTATGTTCCTAAAATTTCATGCCGTCCAAACTTCTAATGTAATGCCATTGAGATATCGAATTTCGTTTTTCTCCATGGAATTAAAAAACAAGCTTAGGCCAACAAACTTAATGTAAAGACAGGAATTGAATGATAAAGCCTAAGTACTGTCTGAGTATGATGATTGATTGTTTTTTTTTCTGATAAATCAAGAAAGAGTTATTCTTTTACTGGGAGTCAATTAAAAATAATTTTCACAATTTTACCGCCGCCATTTTGAAGCGAAGCTACAGAATCGCATAAAAATCTAGGAATATACTAAGTGAAGCAAGAGCTTTCAAATGATGTATCGCATGCTATATACTGTCATTTGAGAAAAATTTCATAAATCCTACCAAATTATTAGGGTAAGTCCATACTTTTTTCCACACTGTATATATATATATATATATATATATATATATATATATATATATATATATATATATATATATATATATTATTTATACATATAAGTTAGAAAATTCGATATCTATGGAAGCAGTCTGTTCAACTACGTCTTGAGTATAGACGTTGTTAGACTGTTTCGCTCTTTAAGGAGTTTCTAAGGATAGCACTAATGACATGCGAACAAACCACAGCGTCATCCATCGGAAACTCTGTGAGGTATCTCACCTTAGGACAAACAGAAACGCGAATAGCTGAAAACTCATGTCAGTTTATGATTTGTTTGCATGTTGTTAATGCTTTTATATTGTTATATCTATCATAATTTGAACTGTGTAATTATCGATGATCTATGAGATGTTTCCTAAAAAACCTTCTATGTGCCTACTGTTAAATATTGAAAATCGTATAATGGTTTCAAAAGATCTAACAGAAGAGGGCGAACGCTGGACATGTATTACATTCTGCTATAAGCGTGAAGAAGAATATTTTTTTCGATTTTGAAGATGAGTCTAATCTTTATCCAAATACCTAAAAGTTTAACATAAGCATAGCTCAGTGGATACTAATAGAAGAAAACAATCCTGAAGTTGTTCTTATTCGTTAAACAGTAAATGAAGTAGAAGAGTGGAAAGAAATTTAAAGACAGGTGGAAGAGTTGAAGAATCACGACTTAATGTTACAAGTCAAATATCAGCAGAAAAAAAAAATTCAAAGGAACTTCAGATGGCTACATAGCGCATGACACGTTATTATTGAAATTGTATGATAGATTTGAATCATTTTTAGGGTTCCGTACCCAAAGGTGAAAACGGAACCCTATTTCTAAGACTGTCCGTCCGCCCGTTTCTTTGGGCGCTATAACAACAAATACTAAAAAAATGAAATAAATATTTAAGGGGGGCTCGCATACAACAAACGCGATTTTTTGGATCGATATTAATAATGGCAACAGGTAGGCACTTGAAATATTCACATAAAACTCAGTTGTATTTTTACTTTAATAAATAATAAAATAAATATTTAAGGGGGTTTCCATACAAAAAACGCCATTTTTTGCCTATTTTTGCTCGATATCAATAGAAGGTAACAGGTAGCTAGGGGGCGTTCAAGTATTACGTAACGCAATTTGGGGGAGGGGAGTCTTGTAAAACGTTACGATGCGTTACAGGGGCGGGAGGGGGTTCGAACAACGCGCTACGTAACATTGATTTTTATTGAAATAAAAAACTAGAGAATTTGAATCTCCGAAGTTTTTAACTTTTTCGTTTATTTTTTACGGGGAATCCCTCGATTGTATTGTAAGTCAGTTTTATTTTGTTGTCCCAAGTTGGCAACTCTATCCGTTTATGTTTTATGGGGAATACCTCGACTGTATTATTCGTCATTTATATTTTGTTTCCGTTGCCAGTTTTCATTAAGTGTTTTAAACACGTAATACACAGGAGCGAAACTACGAAACTATCTACCTACATACATACGAACATATATATATATATATATATATATATATATATATATATATATATAATAATATTATATATAATATATATATATATATATATATTATATACATATGTAGAGAAAGAGAGACTTTTGAAATTGGGTTTATGAAGCCAAGCATCCTGAAATGTCATTATACGAAAAACTATATGTGTCCTAGAACCAACTTTGCTAATCGCACCCATTTCAATAAGCAGGTTTTCAAAGTGAAAACCTGCTAATAAGCGAAAATTGAATAATGCATGAGAAAAATAATGGTGGATGAAGTTAGCTAAAAATGTATGCAACGACAGGGCTGAGTCAGGAAAACGGCATAATTAAATGTAAGATTAGTAGTAAAAGTTTATTAGGACAAATTTGAGCCCTTTTCAACATATCACATTATGTATGATTGTTTATTAAATAAAAATCTCTTGTTTTGTTTATTATTAACGAAAACACGATTAAAACAATAAAAACGGTATTTTAGCAACTTTCCGGTACTTTGCGCAACATATTTGTGACTTTTAGGTAAAAATGGTCGCTTGGGTGTTACGTAACGTTTATAGGGGGGGATGAGGGGTTCATGAAAACGTTACGGAGCGTTACATAGGGGGGAGGGAGGGTCAAAAATCTTCAAAAATTGCGTTACGTAATACTTGAACGGCCCCCTACTTGAAAAATTCACAAAATATTTAATTGTTCATTTACTTTAATAATAAATAATAAAATTGAAATAAAATAAATATTTAAGGGGGGCACAGTCAATGGCACGGAACCCTTCGTGCGCGAGTCCGACTCGCACTTGGTCGATTCTTTTATTTTTATGTTTTTAATTCTTCAGTTCTTCAAGAGTTGAGTTCATTTCAAGTTGTCCAGTTATGTATATGGTTTCTTACTAAATACAAATCACAGCACAAATATAATTGGCATTTCTGTTTTCAAAAATGTAGCTGTTAGAATATCAAATGAATATTCCTATCTTAAATTTTTGGCACATAGACCATTGTTTAATTTCACTTTTCTATCAATTCAATATACTAATGATAAATTTATCATAAGATTAATTTTGAATGAATTACAGAATATTAATGAAATATCTGCCTTGAAGTATTTCCACTATTTGCAATATTTGGACATTTCAAGAAATCAAATCACTACGTTAGAATCTCTTGGACAACTTCCGTTTCTGATGTATCTAGATGCTTCAACCAATATGCTGACTGAAGTCTTAGATTTCAAAGCACCGTTCAATCTGATGTTTGCCAACCTTTCATACAACGATATCAAGACTATAAAGGACTTATCAGACTTCTGGTCGCTTACAGTGCTTGATTTATCGCATAACGAGATTGAAAATATTTCTGGATTGCAGAACTTGAGGTGAGAAATAATGGACGAAGATATATATATATATATATATATATATATATATATATATATATATATATATATATATATATATATATATATATATATATATATATAATATACCTATATATTATATATAGGTATAAATATATATATATATATATATATATATATATATATATATATATACCTATATATATATATATATATATATATCTATATATATATAACTACCTATATATATATATAACATTTATTTATTTATAACAGTTCCATACAATTACCCAATTACATCATAAAACATTCAGTGTGTATCAGCGACAGTGCTTACCAAAAATCAACAGTAATTTCATATATGTTTCAAAAAATACAAAATAAAGCTAATGCAAATAAACACAAAATAAACTTGATGTGAAGTATTACATACTGTTGAAAATCACCTCACTGGTGCTCCTTCCACTATATTGTTTTCTAAGAATATGCACCTAAGTGATTTAACACTTGTTTTGTGCAGAATTTATATATCACAGTTCAACAAGTTTGATAATATCTTAATGTCTTCCATATTATACTATATGTAACAATTTCACAATCATAAACATAAACATAACGAAAAGAAAATCAATCAACCAGTTTCATGAACAAATTATAGTTATCATTTATAAATATCCTACATTGTATCGAAAATTTTTTGTAACTTTTGATATTTCTTATACTTAAAGGCAACAAGTTGTAGGCCTTTGGGGCCAGATGACAAGCAAATCTTGCATGTAGGTATACCCTTATTAGAGTTAGATACTCTCAGCAATCTGCTCTCTCTCTCTCTCTCTCTATATATATATATATATATATATATATATATATATATATATATATATATATATATAATATATATATATATATATATATATATATATATATATATATATATATATATATATATATATATATATATATATATATATATATATATATTTTTTTTTTTTTTTTCTCGTAATAGTTTCTTGGTGTTAGGTCACATTAAATGATGCATCTCATTTGTCGTGCAAATGATTATTTATTATTGACGTTTCGACCATTTTATGGCCTTTTTCAAAATCTATAAACCTTAACGTAGATAATCAACAAATTGAATTGAAACACAGAGAACAAAACATTTTTATCACATACACTTATCACAGAAATAACTGACGCCGTTGACTAACACCAAGAAAATATTACGAAAAAAATATATATCAGGTCAAAGAAAAACCAAAACTAAAAATATATATATATATATATATATATATATATATATATATATATATATATATATATATATATATATATATATATATAATATATATATATATATATATACATATATATATATATATATTGTTTGTTTCTTGAATGGAAATACTATAGAAGTAAAATTGAGAACTAGAAAATTTGTTCTAGAAACAAAATTATTTGAAAATTTTGAAAAATATTAAAAATACAAAATCTCAAACTTCGATCACATGGTATCGAATTGGTGTGTTTATATATTACGAAGATACTTTTCCTGATTCAGTTTTTGAATTTACTCTACAGGAAAAACAAATCATAGAGCAGTACCTACGTATTCTTATTAAACAGAAGTTAATTTTCAGAAAATCTATCTTACGTATGTTTGCTAAAGTATTTCTGTGAATTTAAGCCGCTGTTTTATTAGATTCGAAGTGAATTGAGTTGCCAAAAGGGCCATCAATTACTATGTACAATCATGGGCGTTCCCACCTTTTGGCCTATAGGGAGGGGCAAGTCAGATTTTTTAGGTCGGATCGTCCGTTTTGTCATACACACTTAACACACTACACAAACACACCCACATGAAACATGAGGTGTATGTATTGCAGTGTGTAGTAAACAACCGAAAATTATCCTACTTTATATGTAGTTAAATAAATAAAAGTAAATTTGACTATGCATGCATTTTAATTTTCTATAAGTCGCTTCTACTTTAAAAGTTATTTTCGAGGATATTCTAAAAAACGGTTTATAACGCCTTCCGTGAAAGAATCGCTCATACTGTTTTCAAGTTTTTAAGTCCATTCAACCTGTCTTCAATCATTGTTGATCTCAGCCACGTTTCCACGCACCTGAGTGTATTGAATGATCTTTCAATTGTAGCCGTATAATAAGTCATTGCCAGTAAAATTTCTAGGGATGTTATCACTTTCGAATAAAACATTCTGCTGAGATTAATTCCGTTATCTCCAAATCTTCGTAGTCCTCCTGCTTGTTAACCCAAAAAGTGCGCCATAGTTAAGCTTCAGATGTGATCCCCTCTAATTCATAAAATTTGGATACTTTGTCCATACATTTTCTTAATTTTGAAAGTGTAATTTTCATTATTTGAGCAGTGTGTAACAATGAATGAGCAAACGCTGGTGAATGTTCTTTACCGAATCTTGCCTCTTAGGAGGATAATAATGAATCCCAATAGGGCACGTACAACGTAATTAGGCGAGTTCATACATGTTCTGCGAGATTTCCAGGGGGGAGGGGCAGCTGGCCCTAACTGACCGCCCCCTGGGTACGCCCATGTGTACAATAATAATAAATGTTTCATAAATAACTGATGAAGGTTTACCGCAAAAATTAGTGCAAACTGATGCTAAAAAGATATATTTCTTACAGGCATTTAAGAGGACTGAATCTTTCTTATAACTGGATAGCAAAGTTTGAAGGATTGAATAACTTGGATCGCCTACAATGCTTGAATTTATATAATAATGTCATTGACCGCTTTGAAATTGGCTCTAACGTTGGATTCAAAACTATGACTAGGTTGAAAAAATTGAGTCTGGCCAAAAATCTGCTCCGATCTGTACAGATTATCGAACAAGCTAGATTTTTAGAAGTATTGGATTTATCTGATAACAGAATAGGTAGAAAATCTTTACACATTTTGAAACGAAGTTTCTTATCGCACCTTATACTTCGACACTTTTTTTTTTAACTCGAGGGACCTACAGTTTAACGCCGGTTCCGAACGGCCAATGGGCTTGTAAACGATGTACATTACCCAACAATTTATCTTTATAAATGGAACCACTAAATTCCGGACACAAAACCCAAGAGCAAGGTGGGACTCGAACCCACATCCTCGGCTTACAAGCGGTACACCTTACCGCTGGTCTACCAAGGCCTCTACTTCAACACTTGAATAGAAGATAGGCCTAAAAATGTTCATTCAATTGGGATTTGGTAAAAAAAATTGGATTTCGAATTGTTTATAAACAATAGAAATTTTTATTGTTTTTCTCATCGACTTTTTTTTTGATGAAGTTTCAAAATAATTTTTTTTTGAAAACCCAATTATTCCCAAACGTTGTTGTTTTTTTATTAATATTTAAATAACGAATTGTGAAAGTGAATTAGTTATAAATTTGTTATAAATTATTGATTATAAATTTTTCAAATAATCTACCATGTATTCGTTTAAAGATAATTAAAGATCGGAATGAATAATTGAAAAAAATAAATTTTTGAACATTTAAAATTTTTGTTTGTACAATAAAGTAGATAGTGATATCATAATTTTCTTATAACAAGTCAGAGCTATTGTAACAGTATATTTTGGATGAATTTGATTTAGGAATTACCTACGATCTAGTAAAATCTACAATTAGATACAAGACCACTATTGATGCAGTTTTTTACAAAAAATTGAATCGCTAACATGTGCACTGTGTAAATGTGTAGGAAATACATTCGTTATCACAAGTCTATCATAACTAAAATTGAATCTACTGATTAAGTCAAAAAGTAGTTCATATCTTCATAATAATTAATAATAAAATGTGTTTTTTCATAAAATAAAAAAATAATTATTAATTAAAATTTCATTACTATTCTTTCATGAATTGTTTTGGAAGTTTATTGAAGTTTACTCCTTAAGAAACGATTTTCATATCCAGCCCGCGGTATAAAAATTTTATAACGAGTAAAATCGAGCGTTAACTAAAAGTGAAATGTTACGTTTCTTTGCGCAACGTATTATGCGCACCTTTCACTTCGAGATTATTAGTATACCGCTGCATATATTAGGGTATTCCAGCAACAGTTGATGCATGTATAGGTATTTATATCTAGTGGTACTTATATTTGTGCGCAATAAACAAAATTATTAAGTTAATTAAATATTGAATGATATAAAAAACTGATTTAAATGATAATGAATAATGAAGAAGAAGTATCTGAAAAACACGTGGATGCGGTTTATTTTATTTATTATTATTATTATTAATATTAATTGAATTAACGAACAACTGTCTATTATTTAATGTATGTATGTTTGATTAATTACATAAATCTTTCATATTTTAATTTATATCAGGGTGTTCTACAAGCTCTATGACAAACTTTGACAGAAGGTAGGTTGCTTGATTTTGAACATATTTTTTTCAATAAACATGGGTCCTTTTCGTTTTTGTTTAGAAGTTACAAGCATTCAACCTTTATTAACAATTAATTATAAAAATTCAAATTGAATGATAATCACAAAACTAAAGACTATAAAAATTGTTCGAAATGTCCACCCTCAGCTTGAATGCAAGCCTCACATCGACGAACTAATGATTCGTTCACTCGAAGAATGAGATTTGGATAATTTCTCATTTGGTTAGCTGCATCTTGAATTCTTTCAAGTAACTGCTGATGGGTAGCGATTTCAACATGGTAGACCAGCTGCTTCATGTGTCCCCATAAATAAAAATCCAGAGGATTTAGATCGGGTGAACGAGGTGGCCATAATATTGGACCTCCTTGACCTATCCATTTAGTCGGGAAATTTTCATTTAGCCAAGCAACTACTTAACGTTGACCCTTAATCGTTGCTGAAATAGTCTTGGCCTAATTGCATGTGGATTTTGCAACTCCCATACATGTACATTATGATTATTATTTATGCCATCCCTAGTAAAGCACGCTTCATCATCTTAATCGCTGTGGGGAATCTCCAGCATGCAAGGCCTGTACATTTTGGCGATGAAACGGATGTAACATTTCTCTGTTCAATACACGCCATACAAAATTCGGTGATACATGAAGGTTACCTGAACACTGATTGAAGGGTTATCAAGGACAGCATCTATCACATTTTCTTCATCTTGTACATTTACTTCAGTAGGGCGAATGGCCTTCTTTGGAGCAGGATTACCTTCTTCCCGAAGTCTACGAAATGATGCACTAAACATCGTGTGGGCAGATTGATGTCTATTTGGATACCTGCGTCGGTATTCTTTAGCAGCTTGTCTGGCGTTACCATTGGCATACCCATATATAAACACAATATCTGCATATTCCTCCGTGGAGAATAAATGCATTTTTTATTTAGAACACGAAATATCTAATAAATAATTAAAATGACACTAACAATAATTATTGTCATAACAACCGATATTTCTATTTATCAGCCTACGTTTTTTATTGAAGCAGGTGTATATTTTATAAGTGTGCATTGTTTAACATGCTTAGTGAATTTCTATCACTTCCTGGTTGACTGAAAAAATTACGATTCTTCAAATGCTTGTAACTTCTAAACAACAACGAATCGGACCCATGTTTATTAAAAAAAAAATGTTTAAAATCAAGTGACCTACCATCTGTCAAAGTTTGTCATAGAGCTTGTAGAACACCCTGTATTATATTATATTGTTTAATTTGATTTTACGCCGCATATATTAGGGTATACCGGCAACAATTGATGCATGTATAGGTATATATGGTACTATACATACAACAGCAACATAACCGTCTATTTGTGTTTGATTTGAGGGTGTAGTTTATTCATTTATATGTAGTGATATCAGTGGCATAACTAGGTAAGTTGCCGTCCGGGACAGATGTCTTAGTGGCGCCCCCCACCGTACAACATATATATATTTTTTAAAAATTCCGTTTGGTTTTGTTGCTAAACAAAGGCAAAAGATGTTACCCTTGACGATGTTGCTAGTCTTCAGAAATAATTCGAAAAATGAAAAACTTTCAAGATTTATTGCTATACAATATGGTTGACACTGTCACAAAATTATTAAGTTAATAAAATATTGAAAAATATAAAAAATCTGACGCACAAAATTTTTTCTTTCATTCAATTAAGTAATTGAATGAAATAAAAAATTTTTGTGCGTCAAATGTTGTTAATTTATTTCTTTGTGCTTGCTATTCAATTCATACTATATAGGGAAAACATAATAAGCGATACTCCCCCTACCGGTGTCGAATATTACTAGAGCATGGGAGATAGATTGCTTTGTTTACATCTGTTTACGTGTATTTTATATGAGAAGTTGTTGAGTTTTAATTGTGTTTTGGATCGTTTACAAACGTTCAGAAGAGATGAATTACTATTGTTGTGTATTCTATTGTTCATCTTGGGCAAAAAAAAACCGAATATAGCTTACATACCTTTCCGAAAGCTGGACAATTCAAAGTTGCATTCCAAACAACGTTGGGAAACAAGGAAATGATGGACAGAAGAAAGGTGTGGATTCATAACTTGAAGATTGAAAAAAAATGTCTGAACATAAGAGAGTTGTTCTTTACAGTTTACTGAGAATAAGTATTTTCCCTGCAGTAAATTTGGGGATTTTTCCATATAGAATTATACCAACTAATGATGTGTAATTTTCAGCTAACCGAAAACGTAGAGTTTTTGAAGTCCAATGCTATTCCAACGAATAATCTTCCGCTTTTATCGGAATCTGAACCTGGGCCATCATCCAGAGATTCTAGATTATTGTATTTTCTTTCATGTAATAACCAGAGATACTATTAAAATAATAATAACAAATGATGTTTATTTGCACAACCAAAATAACAGTTTATCATAACATCAAGAATATGAAATAAATCTGGACTCTATAGCTAGGTAAAAACTAAAATATTCAATTATATAATCAGGAAAACAGAGATTCTATTAAAAAAACCAGACTCTCAGAAGTCCACCGTACTTTTAGGATAGCTGTTATACGTCAGGAAAATTAAAAAAATATAATAACTCATTACGTTGAAACCATTCAAGCAGAGTATTCATATTAATTCTTCTTTCATTTCATGTTGTTTCTTTCAGTTTAGCTGGTAAGTACTTAGTTTTGTCCATTATACTCAAAAATTCTTCAGTTCGTAATGAAAGTAGACATGTCAGAGATTTTCTTGAAACTTTTGAAAGTTTTTTTAATTTTTAAATAAATAGGTGTTCTATCATACAGCCTATTCATGAGGTATACATAGTTCCTTCAACCAATTAATTTATTCGTCCTCTACTTTATTTTATTATTGATTTTCATCTTCAATGATAAAAACTCAGTGTAAGTTTCAACTTGATGTAGGTAGGTTATCTACTGTTGAACAGAGATAAAATTGTCCTCAATCCAAACACAATATATCACAGGAAAATACAAAGTCCAAAAAAAACACAAATTACGACGATAAACGTTCGAAAACTCAAAACGAAATGAACGTAAATACCATTACAACCAATGTAAACAAACAGCTAATCTCCCATGCTCTAGTACCGATATTAGCCGTTCCGGCGCTACGATCTTAATTTCGGACGCCTATAGCGAAGAAACTTCGTTTTAACACAGTGCCCCACAACATCTCTCATTTTTGTTTGTTATTAAATATCTGCATTTAATTTCTTTCGTTTCTAGAAGATTTATTGCAGCTCATATATTTGGAGGATCTTAACCGACTCAATGATTTGGATATGCGAGAAAACCCCATAAGATATAATCCTCGATATTTTGACACATGCGTCAATTATACCAAGAATATATTTCTACTAGATGGCGATGAAGTAACGGCTGAAACGAAAGTCCTATGTAGAAAGAAGTTCGAAAAGACAATATACGAATATGTTAAATCTCGTAATCAGCACATGTTGCTGAACTATGTTAATTTTCCTTATATTGTGAAAACTGTGATACCTTATACTGATCCTCCGAGACCTATGATCGTTTTAGTTGGACCTCCATCTTGCCTGAAAGGATTATTGGTCGATGTTTTTTGCGAAATTTATTCCCAGTAAGAAGATAATAATATTTCCCCTGTTAACTTCGAAGTTGGTAGAAAATTTAATTGATTGACAAGACTTTAATTATTTTGAATATTATTTAGCTACAAATGAAAAGTTTTCACTGAAAATTAAAACGAAACACAGTTAATGTAAAAACCTATAACGTTTCATTAGTTGGGGCCTAAAGTTAAAGACGTTAAGTACTTTGCATTATGTATAATTTCGTATTGCTGCTTTTTTCGTAATGTTTTCATATATTTTTTATTATATAGAAGTCCAGTAATCAAAAAATTACCAAATGTTTCATATTTGTACGAAAAGATACAGATATTCTCATTCCCAATCTGCTCTTCTTCAGTTCCCAGCATCTGTGCTTCAGGGCTGCCTTGTGTCTCATATTATGGTTATGAGTTTCCTCTATAGCTTGCATGAAACTCATAGCTTCAACCAAAGCGGATATTTCAGGAGTATATAGAGAAAAATGGAAGAATTCTCCAATCGATAAGTGCATCGTTTGCTGTTTTCGAGTTAACCTTCTCACTCATTATCCCCACAGCTTTATCTACAACTTTGTTAACTCTTTTGGTAAACGTCGAGTACTCCCTCATGCAACCATAGATGAGTGACAATGAATAAAATACGCTGTTCTCGAGATAGCTCTTGATACAGAGTCCTGTAAAACCAAAATGGTAAACGTGGCACTAACAAACGCCCTAGTTTCATCTTACTGCCTAACTAGAGCTCGAGGAATGAATCAGATTAAACAGACAAGTAAAATTTCCTAGGATATCTTATTATGGATATTATGAAACTTGTTGCGACAGGAAATAATGAACACATTCTTCCTAGCACTGTACCCTCTTTTATCAATAGGAAATTTTTAGGAACTTGACGAGTATCCAGCATCTCGAGATCATTTGAATAAATGATGATTATTGCTGGATTAAAAGCCCTGAAAGTCGTAAAAAGCAGGAAACAGCTCTGAGGGTAGAGCGTTCCATGGTTTGACGTTCTATTGAGAGACGCTTTTTGATAGATCGATGTTTTGGGTGAAAGGATGTGCAATGTGAAATTATCTGCATATCAGGCACGAGTGAATTGTACTGCTGGTAGAATAACGAAGGCAACGACGCTAGAACACTTCGTCATAATATCAGTAACAGAGATATAAGGCAACCTTGCTCCGATGTTTGAAGGAATGAAGAAGAGCCTACTACCCTTACTACTCTTTTCCGAACTGATTCAAGTAGGTGCTAGGAGTTCAAAGGTGCACAACTCGAAACGCAAGAGCAGTAATGCTGGATGAACTTGTGCTTTATAGAGCAGCTGTGGGGTTTGTCCTGCCAAAATGTACAGTTTTATCCTGCAAAGTTCCCACAAAAGTAGGTTGTTGAACCCTCCCTAGGTCAAAGTAACCTACTTTCCAAGCGCTCCAAATATAGAGACCATGCCCGTTCCAAAGATACCAAAGAATCAATGATTAACTGTAATTTTGGTGCATATGATTAGGATTGGCAGCTCGTAGGAGCCACTTGGGACATATAAGTTTACATATAAGTTTCTTTTGGTTTTTTCGGAAACATTGGACTTGTCACTAAAGATGAAAGTTCAATTTAATAATATTTATAATATTATTGTATATAGTCAATAGAAAACACAGATATTCACACTATATACCATACTTATAGTCCCATTGATAAGAATTGAATATTATGTAGAAAAAAGAACGCCACTATATGTGAAAATTATAAAATGAACTTTATTAAACTATTCTACTTTTATAATAAAACTATATGTTTTTAATACCTATTTTTTTGTCAGATATGTCTCAAGAGGAGTTAGTCACACAACTAGACCTAGATCTGAAGGAGAAATCGATGGAGAGCAATATCGTTTTATTACATATGATACTTTCAAGGATATGATGAGAAAAGGATTATTCTATATCACATCAGAGTATTTTGGCCATTTATATGGCTTTGGTATGTATGGTAGAATATAGCTCTTATGGCGTTAACAGAATTTATGAATTTCTCACAAAATAATTCTACACTTTTGGAACAACACTTTTTCAGCACAAGTGAACCTAAAATTAAAGAAATAACTGAAGAAAAAACAACCCCTACCATCACACAACACTCCACCTTCTTTAACCACCACCTTTCTGGCCTTCAAAAATGATGTTCATATTTCAATCAGGACTCTATATCTATCAAAAATTTCTGTTTGTAGACAGTATGTTAATTTCTGACCTACTTCGCTTGACTAAACTTGTCACGTTGTTTGTCCGCGATGGACTCCTAAACTACTTAACTGATTTTAATCAAATTTGCACACCGTGTGCAGTTTGATCCAACTTGAAAGATAGGATAGCTTACATCGTAATTTATAGTCCCAATATATTTTATTGTGAATTATTTGTTGATTATCTCTGTTAGTTTGATAAGATACTTACAGATGGCGGTATAAGGTAGTTAGTTGACTGGATTGAGTAAGTATCCAATAGATGGCGCTATGTTGAAATTACTAAGCTTTACGTGTTGCTGAGGCCAAAGTATAAGTTAAATTTATATTATAGCAAATCCAATGTGAAATTATTCAAATTTTTTTCAATTTTTGGTGCTTTATTGTTTAGAACTCTCTTATCAAAGTAAATATATGTAAGTATTATCATATCACATAGTTATATTCCTGTAAACGTTGTGTTGACATACTTATACATTATTTAAACAACGTTTGCCGGGTCAGATAGATTGATAGATAGATATATAGGTAGATATATATTGATAGATAAAATATTAGATAGATAGATAAATATATAGATAGATAGATAGATAGATAGAGATACATCGGCAGATAGATGATTAGATATTTAGATAGATAGATAAAAAGATAAATAGATGAATAGATAGATAGATAAAAATAATATATATATATATATATAGGTAGAATTATAGATAGATAGAATGATAGATATATATATATATATATATATATATATATATATATATATATATATATATATATATATATATATATATATATATATATATATATATATTATCTGGGTTTTTGGAGTGGCAGTGCAGGTGTAAATAAATATAGGTACAAAACTTGATAATGACAAATGTAATCATGTACGTTTCGGAGATGTGTCTATAATATGTATATACAGGGCTATTCAAATTCGAGTATATGCATGGGGATTTCGATAACGGTAAGAGATAGAGCGATGGTTAAATGGGGGCAAAGTAGCATATTTCAGAGGTCAGATATATGAATACAAAAAATCTGATCTAGCTCCTTTAGTTCTGGAGTTATATAGGAAAATTCGAAAATTTCGAATCCTTTTTTTGCCTATATCTTTTTTATTTAATGAGTTGTTTTCAAAACAATTATCACTTTGCCATTGCCACTTTTTGTTAGCTATCTAAATATCTGAATAAATATTATATACAGGATGGCGTATAAATTGGGCCACCATCAACTTTTAATTTTCAAATACGGTCCTGTATTTTTTATTGCATTTTTTTGAATGCCAAGAGTCATGTTTTATATTGACGTAGCATTTTCATCTAAATTACAGAGTGTTCTGGAAATATTGAACTATTACCAGTAAAATTTCAACATTTTTTAAAAATTGCAGCTCTAAATGAAAAAATATCATAGAATAAGGTATAAAATGCCTATGATTTGGAAGATAATTAACATTATTCGACGAAGAATGTCTTCTTCAAGAATTCAACCACATTTCAGTTCATGCAACCCATGATCAATGTACGAAAATGTGAAATTCTTCCCAGTACGTACATGTATGTGCATATAATCAATGCCCAAACAAAATAATCTTCCAATAGAAATCTTCATACTCCAGACACCAATTTGGAAATATTTCATTGTTATTCACTTTTCGAACTACCTATATAGGTATGTTTCATATTGGCGTTATATTTTTATATTAATCATAAAGTGTTTTGGGAATATTGAACTGATACTAGTGATATCTCATCACATTTTAATTCCATAACAACTCTAATTAATTAATATCAGAGAATGAGAGGTGAATCAGACAAATTGATTCCTTAAGAAAAATGAATTTCAGAATTTCCAGATTATCTAGTCTCACTACTTGTTCGGAATAACAATAGAATAAAATCGACATTCCCGAGAGACATGTTATTTCTTTACCATAATGTAGCATTGGTAGAATAATTATTGATCCCAATGTCGATTTACCTCAGTAGGTATGAGGAAGATCTGTTGTATGTATTCTGCTGAGAACTCACAAACATAATCTGTCACAAACATTATTGATCACATTGACACATATTATTGATCATATAGGTTTTTATATTTTATAACTTATCGCACAAGAACATGTTTAGTTATTATCTAGAATTGAAATAAGTCATTATAAGTAATCATAATCGAAATAAATGTTTGAATTAACGATCTTCTCGTTTCAGACATTCACGGAGTCGTTTTTTTAAGTTATTATTCGCTCTGAAAATATCTCTTCGGCGTAGTGATGCGAAAGCGTTCATGATTTTAATTCTTAAATCTTCTTTATTTTCAATTTCGTTTTGATATATTCTATTTTTTAGTGTACCCCATAAGAAAATGTCAAGCGGAAAGACGAATGCTCCTATTATTTCTGTAGAAAACTTTAATCATATCTCTTTTCTGCTCTATGGGGAAACCCATTTTCAGTACTATCAGATTTTTCATTAAATACCAACGATAATTTCCAAGAAACTGTCAAAATAATGACAAGTGAGGCGAACTAAATATTTATTTTCCAAAGCATACTATGAGAATTCAAATAGTTTAATCATAATTGTTGTATATAGCAACATAATGCCCATGAATTTGCTGAAAAATGTAGGTAGTTCGGAAAGTGAGTATCAATGAAATATTTCCAAATTGGTGTATGTAATATAAAGATTGCCAATCGAACGTTTTTCTGTTTGGGCAATGATTATATTCCATACACGTACTAGGAAGAATTTCGCATTTTCGTACATTGATCATGGGTTGCGTGAACCGAAATGTGGATGAATTCTTGAAGAAGACATTCTTCGTCGAATAATGTTGATTATCTTCCAAATCCTAGGCATTCTATACCTTATCCTATGAAATTTTTTTAATTAGAGCTGAAGTTTTAAAAAAATGTTGAAATTTTACTGGTAATAGTTCAATATTTCCAGAACACTCTGTAATTCAGATGGAAATACTACGTGAATATATAACATGACTCTTGGCATTAAAAAAAATGCAATAAAAAATACAGGTCCGTATTTGAAAATTGAAAGTTGAGGGTGGCTCTATTTATACGACACCCTGTATATAATTTTTATTCAGATATTTAGATATCCTACAAAAAGTGGCAATGGCAAAGTGACAATTCTTTTGAAAACAATTCATTAAATAAAAAGATATAGGCAAAAAAAGGATTTCAAAATTTTCGATTTTTCCTATATAACTCCATAACTAAAGGAGCTAGATTAGATTTTTTTTATTCATATATCTGACCTCTGAAATATGCTACTTTGCCCCCATTTAACCATCGCTCTATCTCTTACCGTTATCGAAATCCCCATGCATATACTCGAATTTGAATAGCCCTGTATATAGATATATATATATATATATATATATATATATATATATATATATATATATATATATATTTATATATGGGTTGAATCTTAGTACCTACCTATTTATATTATCTGGGTTTTTGTATTGGTAGTGTAGGTGTAAATAAATATACAAAACTTGATAATGACAAATGTAATCATATACGTTTCGGAGATGTGTCTCCTTCTTCAGTATGTTTAGAGCCTTGCAATCTTTAATCAAAATATAACAATAAGATTTGAGTAATGTATTTTAGACACATATAACAGGTCTGGCAATTAAAAAGGGTATCTTAAAATTTATTTCTCATTACGTCGTCTATTGTCAGTAACTGACAATAGTCTAAAATAGATTACTTAAATGTTCGTGTTAGTTATATTTTAATTAGAGATTGTAAGGCTCTAAACACACTGAAGAAGGAGACATATCTCCGAAACGTATATGATTACATTTGTCATTATCAAGTTTTGTATATTTATTTACACCTGCACTACCAATCCAAAAACCCAGATAATATAAATAGGTAGGTACTAAGATTCAACCCATATATATATATATATATATATATATATATATATATATATATATATATATATATATATATATATATATATATATATATATATATATATATATATATATATATATATATATATATATATATATATATATATATATATATATACCATTTCATTAAAGTTCTTCAGATCTAATTACGAATTTTGATATTCACAGCCCAGTCTGAATTCATTGAAACTGTTCCTAAAAGATCTGTCATTATTTTACATGCCGATCTCAACGGAGCATTATTGCTTCGAGCAAGAGGGTTAAGACCCACTTTGGTTTTAACAATACCCAGATCTGAAGAGATGCATCGAAGATATTTGACAAGAAAGTATATCTGCCATTCATTGTAAGTACCTATCTACCAAGCTAGTTAGTCGAGTATGTTAGGTACGCTGGCTAGCATTTGGGAGGTCTCGGGTTCAAACCCCGGGGTCGACTGGTCTGCCATGAGTTTTTCTCAGAGGTTTCCTCATGGTAATGTAAGTCACTGCTTGCAAACTTATAAGGCGAATGCTGGGCCAGTATTAATCCTCTGAACCCTACCCACACTTCCTATGTTCCATAAATATCCCGTCTCACCTTTCCTTAATGCACTTGTACATACAAGTGTATCCTCTGATCTGGCTGAAGGAGTTAATCCCAAACTCAAGCTGCCCGCCTCCCTGACACATACTTCAGGGAGGAATGAAACACGTGTGTTTCCTTTCCAGTACCTATCAATTTGAATCGAAACATGAAACTACAAAAATATGTAAGAACATTTGTGTAAAATAATTGTGTAGAAACAAAGTGTTTCTGTATTTTCAGACACTCTGGAATTCTGGAAATTGGCATAACTTCCAACAGAACCTATGAAGGTCTCATGCGAATGAAGAATTACACTCATCGAAATGTCGTGAATGCTGTTAAAGATATGCTGGCAGAAGTCTTCAAGTATGCATGTGATGATACGTCACTAGGGACTGTCCACAATCCTCTTCTAAGCATATACGGGTGAAAAGAACTTCTTTTATATTTAAGATAACTTTCTGTAAACCATCATCAAAGATTGTAGCTACAGAATTCCATAGTGAACATTGTATAGTGAAAATTTCAAATTTTGCAAATGGCGAATGAAATATGAATATCCGAATTTGAATGGAATATTTCTTCATAGTTAACAAAAAAATGAAGGACACCCTACTGCGTAGCACTCTCTCTCTCTCCAATGGCGCTACAGCCCTGGCCTCCTTTATCTTCCGCCTCCAACACTGTCGATCCATTGCTGCTCTCCTCCAAGTTCTGACGCCTATCAATTTTTGCGCGTCTTCTGCCACTCCTTCTTCCCATCTTTTACGTGGTCTCCCTTTTGGCCTTTTACCCTGCATCCTACTGCTGAGAGTTCTTTTTGGTAGTCTGTTATCTGGCATTCTCACTAGGTGGCCCGCCCATCGTAATCTCTGTAGCCTAACGAAATCTGAGATAGGAGCCTCCTTGAAAAGTTGGTAGATTTCATTATTATACCTTCTTCTCCATATCTCGTTTTCCCTTATTGGCCCGAAGATTTGTCTTAATATTCTTCTTTCGAACACCTCCATATTATTCTTTGAGTTCTCTGTCATGACCCATGTCTCGCATCCATAGCACAATATCGGTCTGATGATGGTTTTATATATTCTGGTTTTAGATTTTCTGTGTATAGTTGTGGAGCGGAATATATGAGACAGAGCGAAGTAGGCTTTGTTTGCCAATATTGTTCGGTTTACTGCGTAGCACTAGGAATGATAAAACCCCTAGGCGCATGTGCACAATATTTTTTGAATGTATTATATAAATTAAATAACAATGAAAGTCGACTGAAATGAAGGAAAATTGCAATAAATGTATTAATAAGTCGATATTACGAATAAAATCCGTGAAAATTTAGCAAAAAAATTCATTGATTGACTGTCGAATTTGAATATCCTATCCCGGCTCATTTTGCTGCAAATTATGAATCAAATTGATAAGATGGGAAGCAGACACAGACGCAGAATCAAGCTGAAGCTATCAACGTCGCTTGGTTACCGTGGCATGTACACAGTAGCACTTCGACGCATGTTTTGTAGGACTTCGTACCTACATATCGACCTTGGCGCATGCGCATGTCGTAATGCCTATCTGAAAAACGCTATAAATTTTTATTCTTCGTTGGTAAAAATTGGGAATTCAAATTCCCTAATGAAATCATATGTATTTTATCGATATCCGTTGGAATTTTTAAAATCGGACCAGATCCCAACTTTTTTTCTTGAAACTTTAGCTTCGCCTCGGGGTAAAAACGCTATATTTTTTTATTCTTCATTGGGAAAAATTGGGAATTAAAATTCCCTAATGAAATCATATGTATTTTATCGATATCCGTTGGAATTTTTAAAATCTTTTGTCGTGAGACTATAACCCCTTTAGCTTCGCATCGGGGTAATAATAATAATTCCAAAATTCCAGGAGGAATATTTCAGGAATAATGTTCTACTTTAATTAATGAATGTAATGAAATTTTTTTTCAAATAATAATTACAACCTTTTCATTCTAAGAAACAATCCTAAAAGTGTTAATTTGAGACAACTTTATCATATTTAAAGTGCTAATGAAACATTTTCTTAGGGGCCTCACATTACATGATTTGATAGAAGGAAACGAAGACCTATATCATGAACCATCGGAGTCAAAATTTGTAAAAGTTTCCCAGGAATCACAAAGTGAAGTAAGTTTCATAAAATTAAATTTTTAAGAAGTTATAATCAATTTTTTTGAATATATATATATATATATATATATATATATATATATATATATATATATATATATATATATATATATACATACATACATATACGACATCAGAAGAATTTAAAAAATCATGGTCTAGAGAATCATCCGAAGAATTGGGCTCAACTGCATTTTTTTGATTACTTAGCATATATCCATAAAATTCACAGATAATACTTGGATATATAACTGACCTTATTGACATTTTATTTAAAAAAAATTAGTGATATGTCTTTGTTTGATTGGTATAGAATATGAAAATAAGAATGATTGTTTATTTTTAGTGGCGGTATTTGAAACTTCACCAAACTAAAGAGCAGAAAATTTTTTGTTTGAAGAGCAAAGACGAACATCAATTTAATTTTCTAAAAAGTATTGGAATTGATAAAATTATTAAGGAGCATATACTAAACAATGCAGAAAGTGATGAAAAACTAGAAACCAAAGTACCAAAGTCATCAGGAGATGGACCCGAAGGAAGAGGTGAAATGAAATATATATATATATATATATATATATATATATATATATATATATATATATATATATATATATATATATATATATATATATATATATAATCGTTGAGTGCAAATAACCTGTAAAAACGTGAAATTGAAACATTTTATATTTACTGAACAATTAATATTATTCATTATAAACTAATAAGAATGAGAATAAAAAAATTCAAACAAATTAATTTCAAATGTTCAGAATGCTCGACCTCCTGCTCCGACAATATGCAAACTTAGTAACAAATTTCTGAGTTACCCTTTCTAAGACTTCTCCACAGATAAGTTCACATTCTTTATCTCAACTCCTGCAACGAAGTTGGTCGTGATTTGAAGTTACCCTAAAGAAAAAAATCCGATCTATCGATTTGGAAAATTCGCTTCCAAAGAATTCCTAACCCCCTATCATAGTAGGTAGCGCTTCATTTTGTTGAAACAAAAAATTTTGAGGTAACTATTTCAGTGCGGGAATAATTTGGTCATTTAGTAGATGCAAATACCTAATTGTAAGAATTAAAGGATAAAAGTGAATGCCTTTGGTTTCCGGTTTTTAAAGATTATTTGCACTAAACACACTATGTACGAATTCGAAAGAAAAAGATATTAAAATATGGAGTTGGGGGTATTTCTGGTTGAACGGGAAGTACACTAATAACATAAAATATTCATAAAAAACGTCCTTTTGTTTGAGTTTGAAAATCAACTTTATTAGACAGTTATGGTTTCGTCACAAAATTCGTGACTCTCAAAACGTTAGCTGTTTAATAAAGTTAAATAAGAATATACATATATATCCAAATACATATATATATATATATATATATACCTATATAAATATATATATATATATATATATATATATATATATATATATATATATATATATATATATATATATATATATATATATACAGGGTAGCGAGAAAGTCTGGCAACAAGCTATTTTCTCTGAAACTATTGAAGATATAATTATCAAATTCAGGGGTTATCAACGCGATTGCATTTTGCGTTTTTTAGAGGATCCGTCAAAGTTAAGTGACGTCACCATTCAGTGAACCGCCGCCATCTTGAATTTTTTTGAATAGCAACGTAGGTCGAGTGATATATCGTAGAAAAGCTTATTTCTTCTTCTTTTCAAAAATACTGAATAGGTACAACATTACTGAAAAAATACAAGAAACAAGTGTCAAAAACTTAAAATATTCAATGTTTCAACACATATCATATAACAAAAAAAATAACTAGAATATTAACACATAATCAACAGTTTCTTTACAACAAGTGCTCAAAGTGTTGACCATCTGTTTCTTGGCAATAATACAATCGGAAGCTTCGAATGAAATTGTTGATAATTTCTGGAGAAATTCCTTGCATTTCAAGACGTATGCGAGGTTTCAAATGTTTGTTGGTCTGTTAACACACACGCGGTCCTTCAGGTATCCCCATAAGAAAAAATCAAGTGGAATCAAGTCGGGAGATCTTGCTGGCCACTCAATTACACCCCTTCGACCAATCCATCTCTGAGGGAAAGTTATATCCAAACATTGCCTAACGTTTTTATGAAAGTGCGCAGGTGCACCATCTTGTTGGAAATATACGTTCATATTTGGAAATAGAGCAGTAATTTCAGGTATAATTTGATTTAGTAGAAGATCAAGATATTTTTTTACCAGTAAGAGCGCCGTCGATAAAAAATGGACCAATGATATGGTTTTTCACCAAACCTGCCCATACATTAACTTTTTGTGGGTATTGTGTATGGGCCTCATCCATCCATTGGGGATTCAAATCTTACCAGTACCGGCAATTATGTCGATTAATAGTGCCGTTCAGACAAAATGTAGCTTCATCACTGAATACAAGTGAATCTAAGAAATTATTTTTATCACCAATTTTCTCTAGAACCGTTTCACAAAACTCTAATCTTCGATCAAAATCATCCTCAGCTAGTTCTTGGTGGTTTTTAATTTTTTCTTTTTCCGATAAGTACACCATTCTTAATTTACTTTTCACAAATACAACTCAAACACTGCTGTTATCAAATAAAAGACAAAATGAACTCTGACATATCAAGGTGATTTTTGACATATTTTTTTATTAACCGTATACCAGTGACGTACCAGCAGTCTTCAAAAATATAGAGAAATCAACACACATATCTGCAATGTTATAGGATACTCTCTCAGTAATGTGGTACTTGTTCTATATTTTTGGAAAGAGGAAGAAATAAGCTTTTCTACGATATATCACTCGACCTACGTTGCCATTTAAAAAATTCTAAGATGGCGGCGGTATACTGAACGGTGACGTCACCTGACTTCGACAGGTCCTCTGAAAAACGCAATATATAATCCCGTTGACAACCCTGAAATTTGATAGTTATAACTTTAATCCTTCTAAAGAAAATCGCTTGTTGCCGGACTTTCTCGCTACCCTGTATATATATATATATATATATATATATATATATATATATATATATATATATATATATATATATATATATATATATATACTTATTTTATTTTTCATTTTTCCTTTTAGAAAGAGAACCTGAAATTGTGGAACTACCTCACCTTCAGAGATTATTCGATGAAGTAATAGCTAGTAGAAAAACTTACTTGGAACTTCATTGGGCCAACCCAGGACTTTTCTCACAAGTGGTAAGCGAATATTTATCAGAATCGTTAAGTCTGGATATTTCGTTTCGTTTCCACTAGTTCAATTAGTTCCTATAGTTTTTTATTTACTGGGAGTTATCTATGTTTCTATTAATCCTCTCCTACAACAACAAGCACAAAATGATTCCTTTTTTTCACGTGGGTGAAGTTTGCGACACGAGGTGAGTGTCGCAATTCACCCGAGTGTTAAATTGTAATTTTGTGCGAGTAGAATACTATACTTTGTCCACGACTTCCTCGAAAAAATTACTAATAATCTGCATTTTCAACAATAAAAATAGTCATCAAAAGCGTTGACATAACATTTTCTGTGTTCAATGAAAACTGTATACTCACGTAAACGTCAACTATTTCACTTGACATCGATTCCATTCCTTTCTTTCACTCTGATAAAAATGAAATAGATAATTTGCATTTATTTATTGATATTAATATTAACAGAACAATTATTGAAAATAAACGAAGGCATTGAATTTATAGATAAATCAATGTTTTAAAATTTAACAATAATAATATCATAACAATGTAAATGATGTTCTCTAGTTTAGATATACGTCCTAAGTGTGACGTCATGCAGTGAATAATGAACCATTATTCACTAGTGAATAATAGGTAGTGTTACACTTTAGGAAGCACATGTATAATGAATGTTTTATAGTACAGTCGCGGACAAAATAATTTTTTCGTCAAAAATAAAATCTTGTATGCACCACGTGCGTTACTAGATCTTAACGCCCATCGGGCGTTAGGATCTATATAACGCACTTGGTACATAAATAACTATTTCGTCACTTGTAGATGATTATCCGACAATGATTAACCAGAAGTATGAATTCAATAAGAAATTGAAGTACCATTCATGACGTCCAATTTTTCATAATATATAACCTTCTATTCGAATTCATTTGAACTCAAATCTCATTTCGGTATCGGTAGTCCGGTGGTAGAGTTTATCGTTTGTTTACAGAGGATCCTGGGCTTGAGTACCACCTTAGCTTATGTGTTGTTGTATATGACCAATAAGATTTAGTTGTTCAAAATTGTGTGCCTCTTGTGAGCCAATTACATCTCATCAGCGAACCTTCCTAGTGATGTGATGATCAAAAAAGTAAGCATTGAGAAGAACTTCACTATTACGCTGAGCGAAAAGGAAGAAAGGGAAAGGGAATCCACCACCCAAACTTTCAAAGAAAAAAAACAAGTATCTGTTGCATTCAATATACCCCACGCAAACTATTAATGAAGAACAAAAATACTTCCCAATAAATTATGTGCCGAATTTGAGTAACAAAATTTGTAACAGACTATCAAAAAATAACGTTAAAACAATTTGTGCAAATAAAAGAACTTGAAGTCATTCTTGATGAATAATAAAGAAAAATCTAACATCGGAGAAAACAGTGGTGCTTACAAAATATTTTGCGACGAATGTCCTGCTTTCTATATTGGACAAACAGGAAGGAATATAAACATTCGTGTTGAAGAACATAAAAAGTCAATTTTACAGAATAAAAATACCACTGGCTTCTCCGAACATTGTATAAAGTTTAATCATTTCCTGGATTTCAACAAAACCCAATTGTTACATTCAGGTAACAAAGGAAAGCGCCTTGAACTTCTTGAAATTCTCGAAATAAGTTCCGCCCATAATAGTCAATTACCCCTTGTGAACGAACAAATTGATTTTCAGGTATCACCTTTGCTTTGTTTTGTTTTATAAAATAAGATGTAATACTCTCCTGTAGTCAGTCTTGATAATGAGTTCATAACTCGAAAAATGTCGACTATTCGTTACTGCTAAATACAGTAGGTATCTAAATATTTTTATATAGTGAAACATAAGCCAAGTTTGTTTTATTTTAAAGTTTATACTTTATTCAAAGAAAATGCCATAAAATCATACACAGATGGCTCAAAACTCACGACAGGAGGTGGCGCTGGAGTATATGGGGCAGGTACCAAGTGTGCACTCTCGTTAGGTTCCTGTTTAAGTCCAGTTCAGGCAGGAATACTTGCAATCGAAATACGTGCAGATGTGAATCTAGAAAGAAACTATGAAATAGGCAAGAATATAAAGGTCATTTTGTCTGGATTCCCGGTCACTCGGGAAACAAAGTTACGATGAGGCCAATATTCTTGCCTGAAAAGGAGCGCGAACGTAATTTACTGGCCCAGAATCTTTCTGTGGTATAGAAAAATGAACCTGAAAGAAAGAGTTTCTGGAGAAGGAGGAACACTCTGGTGGAATCTTCCAGGGATGGATCACTCAAAAAAGTTCTTTCGGAACTTTGAAACTCAAAGAGCCAAAGAATATCTGGATCTCAGTAGGAACAAATTACATCTCCTCATTGTATTCCTTACAGAAGACTGTCGCCTCATGAAGCATCTGATGAGAATAGGTACATCAGAAACTGACGAGTGTAGATTCTGTCGGGAAGAGGAAGGAACTGCTGTTCATCTGGTTACATAATGCCTTGCATTGCAAGCCAACTGAATGAATGCTTCTGGCAAGAAACTTGTAGGAGTGAGGATGTAACCTCTCTGAACCCCTCCCAGATATTGGAGTTCATTAGTACTGAAACAATAAGGCGAGCTGTAGATGGCGCGGTAGTGAAAACAGCACTGAAGGAGTACAATAGACCTTAAGGTCATGGTGCAGTGTAACCCCATATTAAATAATAATAATAATGCCACTTGAGGGATAAAAACATCGAGATTTACCTTTTGCAGCTTTTCACTGACCAGCTAGATCATGGTCTCGATGTTCTAACGGAAGTGCTGAAGAGCTGTGTGCAAACCTACCACCTACGATCATCTGCTTGTAATATGAAGCACCATCCAAGAAATCACCCGCTTGTACATAAACGAATTCAGCAATTACGATCGATGATGAGTAATGAGTGAGTACTTACACATTTCTTATAACTTCCATTTCCTTCGGCATAGGCTTTTTTCTGTCTATCAAATAGATCAGCGGTGGTCAAGCTCCTTGATAGTATGAGCCATTTTTCAAAATTTGAAATTTTTCGCCAGCCGAAATTATATACGTATTCAGAAGGTATGCAAGGAAGGTTTTGAAAATTTTTTTTTACAGAAATTATATTTATTGCAACCTTATAGATAAAAGTACAACATATGTGTATTGAATTCATATATTAAAAATTTAACACATTTATTATACTTCTCTTGATAATTCTTCAAAATTAGGTGAATAATTGCTGACAGCACTTCTTAATTATTCTTCGAGATGCTTTGAAACACATAGGGAAAATAATAATTTCTTAAAATATAATAACACAAAAATGAAAAGGGAACTCTGGTACATTTATCGAGAACCACAAATAATCCTTCAAAGAGCCACATGTGGCTCGCGGGCTGCAGGTTGGCCCCCCCTGAATATAAATACTTTTTTTGATTGAACGGAAAATTTGATGAATACAATTCTATAATATACGAGGGTAGTCTGAGAAGTGTAATACTTCACGTGAGCTTTTCTCAACCTTTCACTAAACCTGGAGTACTGTACTGTTCATCCATTTTTTTAAATACTTACTCTTGGATATACTCGCAACCCCCCTTTCGTATGTCTGTGCTCCTCTAGGGGGGGGGGTCGTCCCACAGGTTGAGAAAGGCTGTCTTACGTAATATACCATATTTATACACATCATCAGGTGTATAAATATAGTATAAGGCATCCAATTAGTTAAAGTGGGTGTAAGAAAAAGTAGAAGTACATTAGGAACTCAATAAAGTCTAATAATAAATCATTGATATCCATTTCGTTTTGAAATTTTAGTAACTATATTCACAGATTTAAAAAATGTTAATACAAAATACTTTTGTTATTATTGTGAATTTGACGAAAGTTATGGAATCATAGAAAAATGATTTTCACTCATTAATTGTCCGAAAGATTTTATCCAGTATATGAATAAATAAATTTAATTCAGATATTTTATCACCATTTTTGATTTCAGGGGAATCATAGCGAATGAGAAGAAAAACTGTAATCAACAACAGCTGGGATTTCAAAACGTTGAAGGAAAAAGTTATTTACCTGAAACGAAAAATTTACAACTTTGACACAAGAGAAATTTTTTGTAGTAATAATTTATTATATTTTTGAACACAAGATGTTCAATGCCATTTAGTAAATTCTGAATTTTTAATATGTAGAACAATATTTAGGGCGCTGGGGTCTGTACCGAGCGGCTGTATTTCAAGAATGGTAAGGCCTAGAGGTTTGAGAAATTTTTTTTATACATAAAATGGCTGCAGAAAGTTTCTTCATACTGCGGCTGCTTTGGGGATTACCGCTATAAAGAATTATAAAATTCACTCTATCTAACCGAGTAATAACTCTGAAACCCCTTATAATTTTTCGTAACACAATCCTTAAGTTAACGCCTCAATCCATAATTTATTAAATTATTTTGGAATTCATCATTCGGTCGGTAAAGCGAAGTATAAGTGAAGAAAGATGGCAGGTGGAAACTGGTTTCAGAAGGCCCAGAATAGGAATCATGGAAAGGAACTAGGAAAGGCCTATATTCAGGAGTGGATGAGTAGCGGCTGAGGAGAAAATTCGGTCGCCATTGGGCACACATGCTTTGAAGGAACATAAAATTATATGTATCTGTCATTAGACAGTCTGTTTCGCTCTGTATCGATCTCATCATCAGTGCCCTGTCCATCGATCGAGTGGGCAACGATATCGAAGTTCCATAAAGAGCACTAATGACATGCGAAAAAATCTGTTTGGCTTAAACTGAGATAGCTAGGGGGCATCCATCAATTACGCGAGATAATTTTGGCGATTTTGTGACTCCCCCTCACCCCTTGGCGAGACGTCGTGAGTTCTTGCTCGACCCCCTTTTCCCCACCCCGAATCTCACGTGAGATTTTTTAAAATGCATTTTTGTTATATGAATGAGTTAATCTGTGGTAATTCTATTAGTTCAAGTAAATCAGTAATATTTTATGAAAATGTAAAAAAAATTAAGTTAGTAATAAAACAATGGTTTTAATAAGTCACAGTTTTTTTTCAGAGAAAATTATTAGTGCATCGTATGTTTATTATAAAAGGTTATAGCATTATTTTTTTATGAATAATATTCACATCGTACCGTATATGAAGAAGAAATATTTACTCCAAAAAATTATTTATTTATAAATATTTATCAATAGTTAACGAATAATGTTAGAAAAATACACTTTAATATTTAATTATTGAATAAATTGTTTCCAACCAAATGAATTTATTTATAGTTAAAAGTATCTTCCATCAGTGCATAATTAAACCACGACGAATATTTTTATGAATGATTAAGTAAGATTTTAGTGGAGAAACACAAGTTAACCTAGTTTTCTCGCAATTTTATACTGTTTCTTGCGAAAAAAAAATATCATGATATTTGATGAGACCACCCCCTCCTCCACGTGAGATTGAGTGAGATTTTCGAAAAATGTCAGGATACAAAAGTTATAGGGTTTTTTAAAATCTATCACACTAATGGAACACCCTATATATTATACCATATTTTAAATCTGCTCAAAATTCTGAACAAAATTTACATAGCACATCATTTCCTAAATTCAATCGTTTTCGAGATATCGAATTTTGAAAATAACCTTTTACTACTCTCTAATTTATTGAAGAAAAAGCACGAAATGATGGATATTCATTATGGAAGTCACAGAAAGTGGAGTATGTGGATATGATTACAATTTAATCATATTTTTACACGAAATAAAAAAGCATAATTGTTCAGGGTTGATAAAAATACAGGAAACAAGTTGTAATAAACAACAAATTCTATTTAATAAGGTGCTCATAGTGTTAACCATTTACCTCCTGACGGTAAATGTAGTCTACAAAAATAGGCCGCCAAATATCTAAGAGTTTTAAGAAAGAATAAGGCATGAAATTTCCACCATTCCTCCTCACATGATTTCAAATTCACTACAAAACTTTGTTCAGCCAGTTCATTACTGTCAGGAGGTAAATGGTAAACACTTTGAGCACCTTATTAAATAAAATTTGTTGTTTATTACAACTTGTTTCGTGTATTTTTATCAACCCTGAACAATTATGCTTTTTTATTTCGTGTAAAAATATAATTAAATTGTAATCATATCCACATACTCCACTTTCTGTGACTTCCATAATGAATATCCATCATTTCGTGCTTTTTCTTCAATAAATTAGAGAGTAGTAAAAGGTTATTTTCAAAATTCGATATCTCGAAAACTATTGAATTTAGAAAATGATGTGCTATGTAAATTTTGTTCAGAATTTTGAGTAGAATTGAAATATGGTATAATATATAGGTTGTTCCATTAAAGAAAAAGCAATTTTATTTCTTCAGTACTTTTTGACTGACCCTGTATACTTAATTTTTATTTAATGTGATTTTAAAAAACCCTATAACTTCTGTATCTTAACATTTTTCGCTAGCTATCTTACTTTAGTAAATAATCGACCGTTTCCATACATATCAGCGACCCTATATATATATATATATATATATATATATATATATATATATATATATATATATATATATATATATATATATATATATTTATATATATATATAATATATTTATATATTTATATATATATAATATATATATATATATATATATATATAACATATATATATATATATATATATATATATATATATATATATATATATATCTATATATATATATATATATACGAGGGCTATCCAGAAAGTAGATTACGTTTTGGAATAAAAAAATAAACAAAGTATTAGGAAACAAATTTTATTATATACAGATGAAAGCCACACTCAAATACTACTTTTCTACATAGTCACCATTCAAATTGAGGCATTTATCGTAGCGAATGTACGAGCTTGGAAAATTCCTTCGTTCGAAAAATTCGGCTGCCTGCGCCTTCAACCACTTCGTTACCTCTTCTTGCAGCTGTGCGTCGTCATCAAAACGCTGCATAGCCAGCCACTTCTTCATTGCAGGGAATAGGTGGAAGTCGCTCGGTGCCAGGTCGGGACTTTAGCATCGACTTTTTCGACAAGTTCGGCAGTCACTATGCTGGGTCTCCCACTTCGATCTTCGTCGTGAACATTGGTTCGGCCATTTTTAAATCTTATGACCCACTGAAGCACTCCACTTTCAGTGATAATGTTGTCCCCATACACTTCACAAAGCTGCCGATAGATTTCTATCGGTTTACAGTTTTTTGCAGTCAGAAACCTTATTACTGCACGCACCTCGCAGCTCGCGGGATTTTCAATTGACGCAGACATTTCAAACCGTCACAGTATCTGAACGGAGCACAGCACGAACCTCTTACTAGCACGGCTAGATGCCGACTGAGCTGCGCAACGCTCTGACCCCAAGATGGCCGCGCTAGCCCCGCCCCTAGCAGACACAGACGAAAGCGTAATCTACTTTCTGGATGGCCCTCGTATATATATATATATATATATATATATATATATATATATATATATATATATATATATATATATATATATATATATACAAATTTACTTTTACATGAAAAGGATCTTCAGAATGAAACACAAAATAAAAACAATCAACTAGATCTCTATTGTCACATAAATACTACACCTACATAATAATAAATCATTTTACTAAATATTACTATCACATATTAAGGGACACGTTGTCATCAATTTTTAATTTACATTTAATATTCTCACAATGTACTTGGAGCAACCGATTGAGCTCTAGATATGTGTTACAATGGATGAATGCCTTGGGACCCACCCCTTGGAAGATACTGGAAACACTTGGTTTGAGATTATAAAATACTAAAGGTTGGCTTCTGCTATGGAAGTCGTCGATTAGAGACTTGATACCCTGAAAACACATTTCAAAATCAAATTAATTAATTCTTCTCAATGAAACATAGATACAATTGTTTTAAGAAGAAAAGGCTATAAGTAATATTGAGTTGAATTTGCATTTACATGGTGAAAGTTCATATTCATAACTTTATAAAGAAATAAAAACTAACTTTTGACAGGTTGAAATAAAAATCTATTGAGTAAACGCGTTTCGTCATAACATTGACTTCATCTTGAACTAAATTATGGTATTACAAAATAATGTATTTATACGAAAAATTGAATATAACAGATGGGTTCTTAGAGAAACTAAGTAACAATAAGCAATTCATTCAGAGTTATTAGTAGGTACATTGAAGATATTAAGGAGATGAGAAGGGTTTACTTCAATCTGGTCGTTAACTAGGTTTCCGGAATTTTTATATTTATTGATATATAAGGATTCCCAACAGTTAGTTTTGTGGAGACTATTTTCTAACTGTAATATTTTATAATTGTGATTAAAGGTATGGTTTTCTTGAATAAGATGGAACGCATAATAAGAGTCAGTTTTCTGCTTAATTAAACTACGTTGGTGTTCCTGTATTCGAGTTTTGAAATTTCTAATTGTACGTCCTATATAGAATTTTTCACAATCGTTACAGTTGAGTCTATAAACACCAGTACGTTCATCTCTATGAATTTTTGATTTGTTGTTTTTAATCAATTTAACAATGCTATTGTTGATCTTATATGAAACTTTGAAACTTGTTTATTTCATTCTTCATATTTTGTTTTGCATAAATAGATTGTTTTGTAATACCATAATTTAGTCGAGATGACGAAACGCGTTTACTCAATAGATTTTTATTTCAACCTGTGAAAAGTTAGTTTTTTATTGCTTTATAAAGTTATAAGTAATCTCTTCAAATAGGTAAATTCTTCTCAATTAAATAGAAAGATAGTTGATTTAAGAAAAGAAATCTCTTCAAAGTTAGTTAAGTAAGGTTAACAGTCAATAGAGTTAGGTTTATCGGCTTTTCGGACTAATTAAAAATATAATTTCTTTGGCAAAAATTTTATTTGTTAACTTACCGCTGCTGTAGTAAAATCTGCCGCTTGTATGTGTTTAGCGTCTATGACTACAGGTGTTGAGCTATAACCTTGTTTAATTCCTGCTTTTGAAACAACACTTCTTACGTACTCTACTGATGGAAATGCTAAACTTCTATCAGGTGTTATTAGCAAATAGTCGCATCCAAACGAAGTCTGAAAAAAATTCAAGAGTGATACAAAATCAGAATTATTATAAAATAATGATACATGCTATTTTATAAGTAAGCAGTCACACATAAATTGAAAAAATCATTAAAATTCTGATGCAATAAGTATTATTTACAGTAGTGGTAGAAATAATAGTTAAGAAAATTTTTTTTTCTTACTAATTACCTAAAACAGGGTTAAAGAGGAACATCTCACATAATGTGAGATGATCCCCGGCAATAATGCCATACGCTAATTAATTAATTAATTAATTTTCTTGCTACGTATGAAATATAAAAATGATACTAGATATAATCAAATAATAAAATAACTTTAATTTTTCAACTTATATAGCTGTCGAGTCAGTAACATTACCTCAAAAGTTAATGTAATCAAGAGAAGTAACAAGTGAAAATTAAATAGATGGACTTACCGTTAGTTTTTCAACACGAATTGAAGGCCTTGCAGATTGATAAAGCAAAAACATTACATTAATAGAAATTCCGATCACTATTCCAACCTCCAATCTCAGCAACAAACAAGCCAAGAATGTTGCAGCTGCAGGTATGAGATCTATCTCTGAAAAATTGAAGAAGAAAAATGATATATAACTTAAAAGTGATTCCAAATTTTTGGAAGATGAGAGGTAAAATATGTTTTCATTTTATTTTATACATTTGGGGCTGGCATTGCAATCTCTGGTGAAACATAGTGTTATAAGAATTCTCGAAGAGCTGGTTTTCTTTTTGAAATATATATATATATATATATATATATATATATATATATATATATATATATATAGTTACAGGGTGATGCAAAAGGAAGTTAAATTATTTAAGGAGGTGCATCTACATGAAAAAATAATGATAGTTTGCCATATAAACTATGGTCCAAAAAAGATTAATTTCCGAAATACAGGGTATTAAGGTTTTAAGGAAAAAAAATTTTCGTCGTATTGAAGGTTGTACTGTAGCAAGGGAAGGACACATTTGATTTAACATTTTAAGTACTAGATTTGTTTTAATTATTTCACTTTCTTATTAATTATTGTAAGTATATTAATAAACATTCAATTATAGCGAAATGACCATACAGAGCAATGTTTCTGATTTTTTTAAGCAAAAACCATGCGTCCTATGAAAAAAATTTATGGATTAAATTTGCTCTAAATTAAATGAAGATTTCAGAAATGGTTTTTATTTTCAGAAAAAGTAGTGGCTCTCCATTTAAAAAAAAAAAATATTTAGTCCGAATCCAATACGGACACCACTGGTGGAAATTGAAAAAATATTCTCCTACCACAAAATGCTCTTTAATGCATAAAACCCGTACACCAAACTTCATGAAAATATTTGAAGTGGTATGAAAATGACAATAAATAATTAATTTTTCCCTTGAAACTTTAACACCCTGTATTTCGGAAAGGAATCGTTTTTAGACCATAGTTTCTATGACAAAACTTTTGAAACGCCCTGTATATATATATATATATATATATATATATATATATATATATATATATATATATATATATATATACATGTATCAGATATTAAGAAAATCGGAATCCAGTAGGTTTAAAATGTATATAAAAACCGCTCCCGCCTTTGATTTTCGACACAGTGCAATAGTCTATCATTTTCGGGGAAAATACTAGCTAAAAAACCAGAAGCTACCAAACTATATAAGTTAAGCTTCACTACGAAGAAATAATGATTCATTTAGTTTTTTTTGGTTCTAGAAAAATGTCTGTCATTCTTAAACTTTTTTTATTAGAACTTGCTGCCTGCCCTGTTTAATGAAACAACCTTCCAACTTGCTAACATACTTACTTTTGGTTTTCCACATTGGCTTCACCACGTGCAACTCTACCATGAACACTACAGCAGCAACGATAATTGCTGCAAGGGACGCCTTTGGAATATACGAGAAACCAGGGGTGAAGAACTTTAATGACAACATCACAATAATGGCAGTGTAAATACCACCAAATGTGGTTTTTACTCCTGAAGCATTGTTTACTGCACCCCTAGAAAGAGCCCCAGTAACGGGCATTGATTGCACGAAAGAAGAAAATATGTTGCAAACACCAATAGCAAGCATTTCTTGGGTAGCATCAATAGATTTTCCTTCAGCTAAAAAGAAACAGGATGATAAAATATATATATATATATATATATATATATATATATATATATATATATATATATATATATATATAATATATATATATATATAAATTACGTGTCACGTTGTTTGTCCGCGATGGACTCCTAAACTACTTAACCGATTTTAATCAAATTTGTACACCGTGTGCAGTTTGATCCAACTTGAAAGATAGGATAGCTTACATATTAATTTACAGTCGCAGTATTATTTTATTGCAAATTATTTGTTGATTATCTCTGTCAGTTTGATAAGATACTTACAGGTATAAAGTAGTTAGTTGACTGGATTGAGTAAGTATCCAACATGGCACTATGTTGAAATTAACGCTTTACGTGTTGCTGAGGCCAAAGTATAAGTCAAATTTATATTATAGTAAATGCAATGTGAAATTATTCCTATTTTTTTCAACTTTTGGTGCTTTATTATCATATCACATAGTTATATTCCAGCAAAGGTTGTGTTGACATATACATTATTTAAACAACGTTTGCCGGGTCAGATAGGTTGATAGATAGATATATAGGTAGATATGTATTGATAGATAAAATGTTAGATAGATAGATAAATATATATATATATATATATATATATATATATATATATATATATATATATATATATATATATATTTATATATAAACATTACACATTAAATGATGCATTTTAGTTGTCTTGCAACTGTATTTGCACGACAACTAAAATGCATCATTTAATGTGACCTAACACCAAGAACATATTACGAAAAAAATATATATTAGGTCAAAGAAAAACCAAAACTATATATATATATATATATATATATAAATATATATATATATAAATAAATATATAGAGAGAGAGATAGAAATAGATAAAAAAAATAGATATGAGAGAACAACGGGGCAGAAAGAGTGATAAATAGATATATAGAGAGAAAGACAGATAGATAGAATGATAGATATTTAGAGAGATAAATATATATATATATATATATATATATATATATATATATATATATATATATATATATGTATGAATCAGAGAGAGATTCCGGGGTTCAATTCGATTTCGGAAGTTTTGTTGGCGCTGAGAAGCACCGTTTGTTTCACGACGTTTCGCCAAAATCTCATTTGGCATTTTCAAGTGCTGCTGTACGTCTGGTGACTCGAAGACAACTACGTCACCAGACGTACAGCAGCACTTGAAAATGCCAAATGAGATTTTGGCGAAACGTCGTGAAACAAACGGTGCTTCTCAGCGCCAACAAAACTTCCGAAATCGGATTGAACCCCGGAATCTCTCTCTGATTCATTCTACCATCCGAGAAAACATACGATACAACATATATATGTATATATATACATATATATATATATATATATATATATATATATATATATTTAGATAAATAGATAAATATAGATATGTAGATAAAAAGATAGATAAATGAATAGATAGAAAGATAGATAAAAATAATTTATACGGCAGAACAACGTTTGCCGGGTCCGCTAGTATATATATATTATATATATATATATATATATATATATATATATATATATATATATATATATATATATTTATATATATATATATATATATATATATATATATATATTTATATATATATATATATATATATATATATATATATATATATATATAATATATATATATATATATATATATATATATATATATATATATATATATATAATATATATACATATATATATATATATATATATATATATATATATATATATATATATATATATATAATATATATAGAAATAAATATTTGCTGCGCTAGATAGACGCATCGTGTATGATAAAGATAATAATACGCTGGGAAATTCATTACAAAAATTGATGCTTAGTCAAATTGACCCTCTAACGGAGCAAGTTTCATTAGACTCGACATGTTATTCCCATTCATCGCCACATACGATGGGTACACTATAAACCCCTAGCTCATCTATAGTGATGTGTGACGCTGATGCGAATTTTATAACATTTTCCTTCGAAGGATGTACGGAAATTCCATGTCGAATCTCATGAAAGTTGGAGAGTAAATTTGATGAATCATTAATTTTTTAGTTGAAGTACCTAACGTATTATTAACTTTATATATAATATATATATATATATTTATATATATATATATATTTATATATATATATTTATATATATTTATATATATATATATATATATATTTATATATATATATATATATATATATATATATATATATATATATATATATATAAATATATATATATATATATATATATATATATATATATATATATATATAAATATATGATATTCATGATACATACAATATATAAGTGAATCAATAAAACTAGTAACAACTAGCACCTACTCACCAAACACTTTTGCTAGAGCAATATTCTCCAATATTGCGAAAAGTGGAACAACCAGTATTCCAGATCCAAGAGTAGAAGTAACTTCTCCAAAACTGCGGGTGGTGTTACCAACCTTTATCTCGAAGGATGGAGCTTTTATGTCAGGAAGACCAGGTTTGATATATCCTGAAAAGATGAAAATGTTTACGTTGAAAAAAATGTATAAAGAGTCTAAATAATTTATTTGCATAGTGCGTTACGGAAGTTAATAATAAATCAGGTTATTTATGAAACAAAATTGATCAAGAGTTGGATAATACCTGTTAGTCTAAAAGGATGAGATCCATTCATTTCGCAATAGTATGCCAATCCAGCAGTAACGCAGACGACTATGATATTTCTGGCAGTAGATATGAGCCATATAGATTTATTCAAGAAAGCATACATCGGTTTCTTCCTTTGCTCTTCTGATCCAAATTGTATGTCCTTTACACTCTAAAAGAAAGAATAGAATATTTCTAATAGTTGATGGAATCCGTCGTTACTACGTGATAATTTAACATGATGAACAAAAACAAAACTTGAATTAATTACTTTTATTATAACAAAAATACTTTGAAAAATATAAAACTGCGATTGCAATTTCGGTCACTAGACCATCATCGGGCAGATTGAGTTAAGAACTGAATACATAATTATAGATTTACGCTTACGGGTTGTAAAGAATTATTGCAGGTACCTAAATAGACAAGAGGAACATATTTCAAGAAGGGCTAATTGAAGTGGATTTCCCAAATTGGCACAATAAAATGTTCTTAGAAAAATCATTATTGCTTGAATACACTAAATATAGGAGAATATATCAAGTTAATCTGGTCGTTCGGCGAGATATCTGTTGTATTATGATTGAGTTTAAAAATTTCTAATGATTCTAAGTTAGTTTGATTCCTTTCGGCAATTTGCATCATTTGAAAGTTATCTATTTGTGGAAACGGGTGGTGGTTTTCACGGCAATGATTTGAAACCGTTGAAGCCGTTTTATTTTTCGAAAAAGATTGTTGGAGTTCTTTAAATCTTTTGTTTTGAACGATCGACCAGTCTGACCTATATAGACTCCTTTACATACAGGACAAATCAACTTATAAACTCCTGAACTGAAAGTTCAGGATTGTATAAGTTGTTCAAGTTTTGTTTTTGTTCATTAGAATATTTCTTATAACATCATATAACTGACTAACAATTTTAATAATATATAATATTCGAAGATTAAATTTATATAACTGAAAAAATTATGACAATTTCGAATTTCAAATGGATGATAAATTTTCATGCATTATCACAAAACCAATTGATATTTACAATTCTTGGAGCTATAAAATTTTGACTTAACCACAATTCAAAAATGTTGAACAATTCTCGTATGGTTTATATCTTGCATGAGATAATAAAATGAATACTGAACTTCGGTTTCAGTTATTTATATTTGTTGTACAAGTATCTATGTTAATCACAATTGAAGGAATAAAGAAAGCTAAAAAGATGTATTGATTTGGATATTAGGGGATGATCGGAGCAAGTCACATGGAGCATTTTTGAATGGTGTTCCAATATATAGGTAAGACAGTTTTCGTATCAAACTTAACTTCTGTGTATGGAATTATTATTATTTTTTCTGGTATTTTGTGAAATTGGGAGAAACATTATGACTTTTAGTGTGATATCAAATGGTATTGTTTAAATGGAAATAATTTTTTAATGTGAAAAGTCTAAAGGTTACTTCTTTTAAAAATATGATTTAGGACAAGTTATCACAGCGTCACAGGGAGCAAGTTGTCACTGAGACAACAGGCGCTGGAGCAAATCCATTCTATGTGTGCGAGTTATATTCTTTCATTTAACGTTAATATTTTCATAATATTAACTTTAGTTCTTTTAATTTCAACTCTTAAATTTTCCACGTGAAAAAAATTTAATTACTTCGTGACAACTTACCCCGTTCCGTGTGACAATATGCCCCCCTGATGGCTATGTTGTAACACTATTATATATATATATATATATATATATATATATATACACATATATATATATATATATATATATATATATAAATATATATATATATATATATATATATATATATATATATATATATAATAATAATGATAATAATAAGTGCTAATTTTTTCTTCGGCAATTTTTAATATTATATATAATACTAAATAAATAATTGGTTTGCCATTTTGGACTTCCCAAAATGCAGGCGGCCGAAGGCCGCATTATGGCAAACTTATAAAGCCGAGATAAAGAGATCGGCCCCGTCGATCGCCCACGTCCTTTCCGTAGTGCTTAGGCTACGTCTCGCCTCGATCCGAGACGCCGATTTTCGATATCGAACGTTTAAAGTTTGACGTTTCTCCGAAATTCGCGAAAACGGCTGCATTCCCGACCCTTAAGAACTATTTTCGCTTCACATGGACTTCAATTCACGTGACCGCCTTTCGAGCCGACAGTTGGACGGGTCGAATTCTATCGAGAAGTTTCGAAGTATAGTAGTATTCTACCGATTCCGCACAAACTACGATTGACCGTGAGCAGATGGCGCGCCCGTTCGACAGAGGCAGGGACGGGCTCAGCACTTGACGCGTCGCGTACCGTTCGACAGAGGCAGGGACAGGCTTTGCACTCATCGTGGTTCGGGAAACTATATTTTCATCGATCTATAGTTTTCACGGATCTATTTAATAGGCGGGGGAGCCTCTCACTAGTATAACTCTAACTACTTATTAGCAACGTTACAAAAACAACATGGCTGAGAAAAATAAATAATTGTCACATGGAAAAAATTATTTGTGTTTTTTCTGACAGGCATTCCCCTACTACCAAAATCAATACATCCCATGGTTTGTTGCTACGGAGCTGACTTACCCGTAAAACAAGAAGAACCAATATAGTACCAATACCTAATATAGCGTCATACAAGCTTGTTTCCGAAATATGTTGTATGATTTGTTCCCATATTACGATAAATTCTCCGCCAGGAAAAGACAAACCAAGAATATCTTTCATTTGGGTTGTGGCAATGATTATTGCAGCAGCTGAGGTGAATCCTGCTGCTACTGGCCCAGAAATGAAGTCAATAAGGAAACCTGCAAATATATTGATGTTATTCGAGGCAACGACAATTCTACAGCTTCGACTTTATAATGAATATTTTATAATTGGGGTCTCCTTCACTCAGGAATTAAAGGATTTCTATAGTTAAATAGATTGGCATTTTGATATTATTTTCAAAAACGTGAGCATAAAAAGATGATTACTTTATAGTTCAATATTACTGATAATTGAAATAAATACTAGTATTAACATTTAACGATATATTAAATAATATAATAACAATTTGTCAACCTTTAACTAAGCCATTATGAAGACTGAGTGTTGATAATGGGTTCGTTATCCGAAAACATGTTGAAAATTTGATATTATATTTCTCAATATACCGTGGAACGTTGAACCAAATGATAATTTTCATATTAATCATGTTTCATCAAGTGATAATTGAAGATTCAGTGTCAGCAATTCAATATTGTTTTATACTTTGGAATAGATTTTATATACATTCAAATTTAGAATTGCATGAAGGTTTTCTTCTTCTTCTAATAAGTTCACCTCAAATCTAACTTATAATCATCTTTGATAAATTATAAAAGCTATATCTTCAATAATCAATGCGAATTTTAAAAATAGTATTTGATTTATATGAATTAAAATGAGATTCGAAATAACTTTGAACTTTGTGGTATTTTAGTATGTGAAAAACATTAAAAAGATAAATCTTGAAGAACAAAGAATACATCCGTAGAAAAAAGATTCTTAGAAAAATTTAATTTAATGTTTTTGTTATTTTTGTCGTAGTAATAATATAGTCGATTATATGAAAAACAAATTACCATCATACGTGATATTTTGCGATATTTCTTTTCCGCGTTATTATATTTAAATTTCACAATGAGAGGAAATGAATTTTGCTTACCGCACTGGAAAACACCCATTAAAAATACAACACAGCCTGTGAGGAAGCACAGAATAGTAGAACCTTCAGGTCCAAGATCATGGATATTCTCTCTGGTCAGTAGAGCAGCGATTGCCGTTGGCCCAATTGGAGAATCTTTACAACTTCCGAAAAAAGTGTAAATGAAACATGCCATAAATGAGGAATATAAACCTGTAATTGAAAAATCAGAAATAAGTACAATATGCTGTATTCTTTAATACTAAATATTTGAACGTTATATCGTGTAGGTACTATTTAATTGTCTCTATTCCATAATTATTATTTTCTGAATAATTGTAACCAGTTAAACTTTTCTTTTTGTTGAGTATTTTTATATATCATGTAATATGATGTTGAAATGAAGACAAATATATACGTCATATTCGAGTTAAGAATTGAAGATTATAATTATAAACTTAATGTATGACTCAATGAAGAAAGTATACTAACATAAAGAGTATAAAATGGAACCTTATACTCTCATCATAGCAGAATAACTCCTGCATATTTTGAAAAATTGATATTTCAGTGAGTCAACAAAGAAATTTGATTCAAAACATGAAAAATTGTTTCTTGTAAGATTCATCGAGCTAAAAAGCCGTTTTGTCAAAGATATTTACCTCCAAATAGACATAAAGAGTTGAAAATTTGGGAGTGGTTCAAGTTGATGTTAGGTAAGAACTTTTTTTGCCGTGAAAAATATTTTCCTTGGCCATCGCCATTTTCATTTAGAAATTTCGTATTTTTGCGTTTGAGGATTGAAATTTACATCGAGTTTATGTTTGGGAAGAGCGTTTTGGTGACTTCAACTAATTTTCCTAACCACCGCCATTTAAACGTAAGAATTTCTATTTTTTCCGTGGAGGTTTTTCCTTCCCCACAGCCCTTCTAAATTTACTTAGGGGGCCTCGAATCTGTATGCAAAAATTAACAGAGATGAGAGGAAAATATGAACTTAGTGACAGTCCTTTGTTGCCCAGCCGTTTTTTGAAACTCTTGTTGATTCTTCGAGGTAGACTTTACCTACTGAGGTTGCTGGAAGCAAGTTCGGAAAAAAAAGACTTCAATGCACTATAGTGGAAAAATATCACTAAAATGCACATTTTCGCACGAACCGTAAAAAAAAATATATTTGTCAACAAAGTACAGAAGTCAACTTACCAATCTGTGGTGGTAAACCTGCTACGTTTGCATAGGCTATGGCCTGGGGTATAACCGTAAGCCCCACGGTTATACCCGCCACAAGATCACTAACTGCATAATCAATATTATAGGATGGCAGCCACGCCAATATAGGAACACGCTTATAAAAAACTTTTCTTGTACACCCCCCCTTTATTTTTTCTTTTAACTTTTCTTTTATTGTTGGTTTAGGTGTGAAAGGATCCCTCCTTCTAAGGTAGGTGTCATCGGGAAGATCCAGGATAGTACTGTTGTTATCTGAGAAAATGAAAACGAAAAATAAAATTAAATAATACATTCAAAAGAATTGGATGAAAATAATTTCAAGATGTCAAAATATACGTCATTATTGTAGAAGAATATTTTCAAAGACATATCTTTCATCGAAACACGAAAATGATATTTCATAGAATCAAAGCTCTTTCTCCTTTATTTTAACGAATTAAAAGTTGATATTTGTTGTCGTAATGAAGGATACCAGATTTCAAGTAAATGGAAACTCCCTTACAGTTATAATCATTATAATAACATTATTTCAAGGACCACATACATTGGTATAGAAAGAGCCTAGGGAAATAATTATACATATAAGAAAGAGAAAAATTGAAGAACTTAACAATTAGATAGAACTACGAAATACAATCGAGATATTAACTTACATAATAAAAAGCAGTAGTAATTAAAATATTACAGTACAGACAGCTTTTTTAAATCTTTTTTTATCAATGATGAAAGATTGTATAAGTGGAAAAGTAACTTTCATGAATAAATGAAACTAATTAAATATTTTAAAATAAGTTCCGTTAGATAATGAAATTGGAAAACGGAATTAAATTATTCAAGGGGTCCAACTATGTGAAAATCTATTTCTATTCCAATAGGTGTTTTCCCGAATTTGTTGAATCTCGTTTTGTGTTATATCTTGATTGAAAACAGGAGGGAAATACTGATAACTTAAATAAATAAACATTTGAATATTTTAAATTATGATTTGATCAGTTTAAGATACAAAATATCTTCTAAGATTTCTGTCGACCAAAGAATCTCAAGTTAAGATAAATTAAATAATGGAATATGAATATTATATGTTTATGTCAAACCATTTCATTAATTTCGGTCTGTTCTTACGTAGAAACATTCATAATTAAAATCACTGATCGAATCTATCTTTCATTAGGAATTATAAAAAACTTTCGCTGTAAATTTGTTCTCCAATTTTTTTTCAGTTGTCCCTCTCTGATTGAATCCTTTATTTTCTGCATTATCATATCAGACCGTTAGATATTCATAACTTACTCTAGTAATAATCCAAAGATTAAATATTATTGACTGATGGTGAACGGAAGTACCACGAATGTATTATTAGTCGAATAAAGATATGTACGTATGAATTTCAACAAAAATATATTTTCTTTCATAGGTTAAGTCCATAATGTTCATATTATCTTCTAGGTGCGATAAAATCTGCTCCTCATTTCCGTGATTTGTACGTGAAAAAAATTGAATTAATGAATAATATCATTGAATGAAAACAAAGTCCAAAATATATTATCGACATTGTATTTCCTTCTTCATTAAAACTACGAAGATGTCGGTACTGCATAATTTTGAAGAAACAATACATTATTCATCAATTTGTCACTGTGGTCTAGACGGTTGTGAAAACGGTCTATAGCACAGTTAGTAGGAGGTTCGAATCCCGGGTTAGATATGGATATGTGAGAGTACTTAAAAAATGAATATTAAAACAAATTCTATCGTTGTTAATGTAGTTTTAAAACCAGCTAATTTAAGGAAAATATTTGAGTACCTATTTGTTAGAGAATTTAAACTGTCAGTGTTTCCCAGGTCGTATCTCACCGTATCGCTTTCAGGGTTCCTACTTGTGCCTTTCAATACTCAGAACTTGAAAACACATGGCCCTTCTTTAGGGCCATAACAAAGTATAGAGACGAGTGAGGGGGCGAGTGAGGGTGAATACGTGACTGAAAACTAGGACAAGTGCATTTAGTAACATTTCAGCAGTACATAAGACAGGTCGTGACAAACAGTCAAAGTTTATACATACAGTATAATCTATATTATTTCAGTTGTACAGAATTTATGAACAGTACATATAAATTATTCATAATCATTCAATTTGTAATAACTGAATAAAGTAATTTAATGCAGAATCTCTGTTAATCAGAAAAGTAGATTCAAACAGTGAAATTCAACATAACAATACATTACGTACATAATACAGAATCTCTCAGAATCCATCTGGAGATTCAAACACTATTTGTTTATATAGTAGTGATGTTCAGAAAAATTTATTTTAAAAGTAGAGACGAATAATGTTTAGAGCCCCGCAAAGTTTTTCTATAAAAAACCTCATATTCGAAGCCCTGATGAAGAATAAAATTCTATTCGAAAGGTTGGCAAAGAATGAATAATAGCTTCACTTGAATTCTCTTTTTCCAAGTAGTCATTATAACCTTATCAAAGTTAACTAAAATTAAAAATCAAAAATATTCGGTCAGTGACTATTTAACATAATCGGTCATATTCTCTATATTTCGTCACTAATTAGTGACTTCTTCAAGAGAAATTACGATAAAGTATAAAACAATTTATAATAAGATGTTTCACTTGAATTATTCTTTTCAAAGTAGTCATTATGCCCTTATCAAACTAAACTAAAATTAAAAATCAAAGACTCTTAATATATGTATATATATATATATATATATAATATATATATATATATATATATATATATATATAAATATATATATATATATATATATATATATATATATATATATATATATATATATACAGGGTGTCTCAGAATTTTTTAGACAGGCTATAACTCTAAAACGGCTGAAGATAACTTCATAAAATTTGGTATGCAGCAATTGGACGGATTTTACAATATTGCGAATCCCTCATGACGTCAGCGAAATCATCACCGTAGCTATGACGTCATGTCATTATAAAATATGAAAAGGTGGTCGTGTGACTGCTCATATTAAGGTCTTTTTATTCTGAATTCAACCATGTAATACACTTAGTATGTTAAAATTTATTTGTTGTGTATTTTCGATCAAAAGGAGTTTAACAAAATGAATAAAAAAGTTTAATAAACAAATTTAATCACATGAAAATCAGGTTTGAGGCTTGTGTTGAAATTAATTGTAGAATAATAGTATTATTGCCTTGATTTTCATGTGATTAAATTTGTTTATCAAACTTTTCTATTTATTTTGTTAAATTCCTTTTGATCGAAAATACAAAATTAATAAATTTTAACATACTGAGTGTATTACATAGTTGAATTCAGAATTAAAAGACCTTTAATATGAGCAGTCACACGACCAACTTTACATTTGATATTTTATAATGACATGACGTCATAGCTACGGTGATGATTTCGCTGACGTCATGAGGGATTCGCAATATTGTAAAATCCGTCCAATTGCTGCATACCAAATCTTATGAAGTTATCTTCAGCCGTTTTAGAGTTATAGCCTGTCTAAAAAATTCTGGGACACCCTATATATATATATATATATATATATATATATATATAGTTATATATATATATATATATATATATATATATATATATATATATATATATATATATATATATATATATATATATATATGAGTTGGGCAACGAATCCCTATCAATACAATCAGTGCATTCAAAAATATGTTGATTGAGGGAAAGAAAATCTGTCAGGGTTTTATGGTAGTTGCTTCCTTCCAGTTTTCACAAGTACCGATTATTTCCTATTCAATTGTGTCGGAACGATTATTTGAAAAGAATTTTAATGTTGCTTAATGCTTCCTTTAATTCGATTTCGGAAAGAGTACCGTACTAATGAAACATGTAAATGAGTACTCCAAGAGGAATCCAGGAAATAAAAGTTTCGGTTTTTCTCAAATTTGAAAATTAAATCACGTTTTAATTATTACGATTATCAACACTGCAGTTGTAAGGTTATTGTCGTATCCGTTTTTAGTTATCGCACGCGTTCAACCTTGATTGAAGTATACACGGACATTCCAAGTACCTACACCAAATTTTATGAGATTTCGCGCATTAATGTTTGATAATCTATAAACAAGGAAAAACGAAATTAAGAGTTTTACATTATATAAAATATACTTGAGGCCTTGATAGCCTAGCGGTAAGGTATCGATGGAAAACCTTCTCATGCCATTAAAATAGTCGATTCTGTCAGATTTTTAGGCCTCCTTATCGATAAAAATCTCGAATTTTCACAGCATATGCATGTCTTAGCTAAAAAATTGCCATCGGCCTGCTTTGCCATTAAATTCATCTCAAGTGAATTAGATACGGCATCAACAAGAATTGCCTATTTTGTATTGTTCGAATCTCATCTGCGTTATGGTCTTCCCTTTTGGGGTTCATGTAATTCTTCACAACTTGACACCATTCTTAAATTGCAGAAGAGAGCAATTCGTTACATGTTTGTACTGAAAAATAGTGCTCATTGCAAACCTTATTTCAAGAAAAATTGAATTTTGACGCTTCCTTCTCTATATTTACTTGAATCTGTGTGCTTGATTCATAAGTATTTTCATGCCGTACCCTTGGTGTCACAGCAAGGGTATTCCACCAGATCTTTGGGACATCATGTTCACCTCCCTATTCCTTCCTCTGAATTCACAAAAAAGTCCATCATTTACAATGCTAAGAAAACTTACAATCACCTTCTAGAGGAATTAAAAACTATAACTTCCTTGGCCAATTTTCGGAAACGAACAAAATCTCATTTTCTCGATAGACCTTATTACTCTATAGAGGACTACTATTCTGAGCACTGATTGATCGATATGGCCAAATTGAATAACACAGGCATCAGCTTCGATTGAGGAGGATTTATTGTAAAGTTTGAATATATTTTTTATGGAAATGTGGTGTGATTTTTATTTTTAGGTATTAATTAGATTCTTCATATTTTTCTGGAATTTAAAGATTAATGTAAAATTTGAAAAAAGTACGTCTTTTTTTCTGATATGGACAATATCAATAACTCACCAAGAATTTATATATCTAAATTCTAAATTTAAGAAATGCTTCAGATGAAATTACTATCGTAGTACAAAATACAGGGTGTCTCCCCTAAAATTTTCCACCTGATTTGATATTTGAAGTTTTGAGAAAATGTAGTTTTTCAATTTGAGTCGGGCATATGATACATAGTATGAAAGCTCGTTTGGTAAGTCTGTGAATTCATAAAAATTTAAAATGTCTACAAAACAAGTAACAACATAATATAAATCCATATCCCCCTTGAAAAATCAACTTTTATTTAGAAATTTTTCACAACTTCAGATTAATCAAATTAGGATTCAGGTAAAACGATTTATCTGATATTATATATTTATTCACATAGTGAAATTATAATAAAAATCAAATTCACTGCCACAGCTATTAATGACAACGACAGATCTTCCTTTAAAATTTAAGGTAATTTCCTAAATATAATTCGGTATTTACGTTGAGTGGTTGGTCATTATAGCATTTTAGAAATTTTACTGAGGAGAATAAAAATATTCCATCAAGATTACACCGAAAAACTTTGGGCCCATATAATTGGAATATATTAACAACGAACAATAATTTTTTATACTCGATCCACAATTTTCGTGATCCTTGTGATTACGGGTTGGCCAATTCGGTGATTACCTCATCTAAGTATTCCCAGCCAATTTGGAATAATAATTTTAAACGAATTGCGTATGTAAATTTTGAAAATTTTTCGTAATTATCAATGGTAAAAAAACTATGTTGAACAACTATAAGAAAACAACCTGTATATTTAGCTCAAAAAAATATTCGAAATACCAAAATATTATTCTGATAGATTCTATACTTCAATAATTCCAATTGAAAATGATTAATTCGCCATTGGGGTGAAACGAAAAAATCTAAATATTTCGCAAATATACAGAGTTTCTTTCCGAGAAACAGATGAAACAATCAATCCGTATGCTTGGAAAAAAACCAATATTATATAAAATTAGAAAGTAATATCATGACTCTCAAACAGATTAAACAATAACAGGATACGAATTTAAGACTATTGAAACTCCAATTTACCATCACCCTACGACGTCAGTTGCATTATAAAATTGCCTCTGCTATTATTTAATTGCTGATTATTTTCCAGAAGAAGTTAATTCCAATGAACAACTCAATGGCATTTCATATTGGCGTGAAAGAGCGAAGGCTTCAGTACAATACGATGTGAATAATTGTGTTTAAAGTGGACCAGTTATATTTGTAAACACTCTTCTATGAATGAAAAAAGTCATTCTGTTACAAATGTTTAGTAAATTAATACTGGATCCCATAACTCTTACATATATTACATGCACGTCGAACCTATTAAACAAATGAAAAAGGTCAATTCACAAAAACATGTATTGTTTTCTTTCGAACAGTTTTCCGAAAATTATGGATTTTATCAAAATGAAAAGAAAAAAAAAATCATGCGTGGAATTTCGAGATCGTTTCATAACTTAATTTTGCCTGCAGTTATTAAAGTGTTTATGATTAAGTAACACTAAGTTAATTCTTGTTGACAAATCATTATGGCTCAACAAAACCTATTATTAACAAAGAGTGAGTCTTTACACTTGTTGAATATAAACTTCAAGTTTTGTTGATTATTATTCCAAATTGATATTTTGTGAATAAACCGCAAATATCTAACAAGTAGGCAGAAGCGGACGTTATTGGATTTATTTGAAACACTTTAAAAGTGTCTAACTTTAATAGGTTAACAACCAGGGAACATTTCAATGCATCATATTTCATTCTATGATAGGATACTGAAAAGTAGATGGGACATAGAGCAATTCACCAGTTACCTTTCACATAGAAGATGATCATTCAATTTGTGTTGGCTGATTCAGTTCATTGTTTATTAATATTTCATTCTATGATAGGACACTGAAAAGTAGATGGGACATAGAGCAATTCACCAGTTACCTTTCACATAGAAGATGATCATTCAATTTGTGTTGGCTGATTCAGTTTATTGTTTATTAATATTTCATTCTATGATAGGACACTGAAAAGTAGATGGGACATAGAGCAATTATTCACCAGTTACCTTTCACATAGAAGATGATCATTCAATTTGTGTTGGCTGATTCAGTTCATTGTTTATCATCGAGGTACTTCCGTAAGATTCGATGCATTTATTTTTCGGAAATCGTCCGGAAAGTTCCTAGTTTCCGGAGGCTTTTTCCTTGAAGGAAGTAGCTATCCGGCTCAACTTAGGATGTACGTATTTCCAGTAATTACTTGGCAGCGTAAAAATTACATCGTTTTTCTCATTATACTTAATAACTAAATAATAGTATTAAAATATAGGTAAATATGAGAAGAATAAAGTTGAACATAACCATTACAATGGCAGAACGACCAATATAACTAACAATATCCGATTTTGCATAGTTTTTAGTAGCGATTATTGCAGTAAATAAGAGAAAGCATCAGTGAGTTTGAAAATGGGCAAGAATAACAAGGTTCACGGTCTCTCTGGAATCAAAGGAAATGAACAGGCTGATTTATCAGCCCAAAAGGGAGCACGAAGGGTATTTACTAGCCCAGAACCTTTCTGTGGTATAGGAAATTGCACCTTTAAGTGAGAGATTCGGGAGAAGGAGGAAACCGAATGAGAAACAATCTGGCGGAACCTTCTAGGGATGGATCACTCCAAAAAGTTCCTCCGGAACTTTAAAACTGCAAGATCCGAAGAATATCTGGATCTCAGTAAGTACAAATTACACCTCCTCACTGGCTTTCTTACAGAACACTGTCGCCTCAGGAAGCATCTGATGAGAATAGATTTATCAGAAACTCACGAGTGTTGATTATGTGGGGACGAGGAGGAAACTGCTGTTCATCTGGTTACAGAATGCCTTGCATTGCAAGCGAAAGAAAGGAATGCCTTCACAGATATTGGAGTTTATTAATTCTCTGGAACTAGAAGGTGAGCTGTAGGTAGATGTCAAAGTACAGAAAACAGCTCTGATGGGGTACATTAGACCTTGAGGTCGAAATGCGACAGAACCCCATATAGAATAAAGTATAAACTTCAAAATAAAACATACTTGGCTTATGTTTCACTATATAAAAATATTTAGATACCGCATTTAGCAGTAACGAATAGTCGACATGTTTCGAGTTATGAACTCATTATCAAGACTTACTACAGGAGAGTATTACATCTTATTTTATAAAACAGACAAAAGCAAAGGTGATACCTGAAAATCAATTTGTTCGTTTACAAGGGGTAATTGACTATTATGGGCGGAACTTATTTCGAGAATTTCAAGAAGGTAAAGGCGCTTTCCTTTGTTACCTGAATGTAACAATTGGGTTTTGTTGAAATCCAGAAAATGATTATACAATGTTCGGAGAAGGCAGTGATATTTTTATTTTATAAAATAGACATTTTATGTTCTTCAACACGAATGTTTATATTCCTTCCTGTTTGTCCAATATAGAAAGCAGGACATTCGTCGCAAAATATTTTGTAAACACCACTGTCTTCTCCGATGTAAGGTTCTTCTATATTATTGACCAAGAATGACTTCAAGTTTCTTTTATTTGTACAAATTGTTTTAACGTTATTTTTCAATAGTCTGTTACAAATTTTGCTACTCAAATTCAGCACATAATTTATTGGGAAGTATTTTTGTTCTTCATTAATAGTTTGCGTGGGGTATATTGAATGCAACAGATATTTTGTTCGTTTTTTCCCAATGAGCTTATCGATAAGACTTTCATTGTAAGCTTTATTGGTGGCTAATAATTTAATTGTATTAGCTTCGTTTTGAAAATTTGTTTCCGATAATGGAATAGTGAACAACCTATGTACGAATGAATGGAAAGCACTAAGTTTTATTTTAATGTGTTGGTTACTGTCGCTGTGAATTAAAGTATCTGTGAAGGTTGGTTTTCTATAAATGTTGAACTACTGAATGTGCTGTAACACATATATCACCTGCAAAATCGAAGTTAAGGTACAGAAAAGTTTATAATTAGCTCACGAAATGGGCGAAGCAAATGCAAAACTAATACATAGGAAGAAATTTGGACCTATTCATCACATAAATTATAAATTGTGTATTCAGAAACGCTAACTGATGGTCTAAAAGTGAGAAAACTTACTTTTATTTTGACAGCCTATGCAGAAATGTTCCGACTTGGAGAGGTCATTCGTTGACTCGTAACCATGATTCAGTTGTCCACCATCAGAACCACCAATCATAAAGCTCGTCAAAGTCACTTGACTGTCACTGTTCTTATCTGCTTCGAGTTTGAACTTCGTCATTTTGAAAAGTTTTAATGTAAAATCACTTGCACTAAGTCTAAGAGTTCATTTCCAGAATGCACCGAAAATTAATCTGAATCACGCAAGGAAACCTTCACGATAAAATCTAATTTCTAAGAGACATGCTTCAGTCAAGGTCTTATGATGTTAATGACATCTTATTATATCAAAACACATGAGGAGAAGATATATAATTTTCCGATGATTGAATATTTCTTTTCCGTGAATTGAAACTGTCTGTTCTTGGAGTATGCTGTAGTACCTGAAAATTAAAATAGAATAATAAGTCATGGATTATTAATGGAGAGTATGCAGTTACAAAGTGAAGTTCAAATAAAATAGTGGGGGAGCTTTATAATATTCCTATTCTGGAGGACGAAAGTCTTGATGTCTCAGCTCTTCAATCTCGTCGTCTTACTTATTTTATTATAATTAATGAGCTAATTTTGATTGGCACTTATTATGTTGATGTCTTATTTGTTTCTTGTTTTTATTTCATGAGTATACTATTACTCACTTCATTAAAGTTTTTTTGTCATCATTGATATGATTTTTAAATATATTTTATATGTATGCTGTTCAAGACTTGAGTATACTTGTTTTTTTTATTGTATTTTATTAAATGTATTTAATATGTACCTTACGTTTTGTATTACATAATATATTCTCGTTTTTCATAATCTCTGCAATACTATTTGAAAATCCTTCCTAATACAAAATTCTGGCTCGCCACTGGTTTCAGTGAAAATAAATAAGGAGGCATCGGTAGCCCAGCGGTAAATTTTATCGTTCGTAAGCCAAGGATAGTGGGCTCGAGTCCCACCTTGCTCTTGGGTGTTGTTTATGTCGAATCGAATTTTGAAGTTACAAATTTGTATATATGTTGAGTAATAACATATATTGAAGCCCAATAAATGATAATAAAAATAAGAAAATACCTATACAATTATTTTTATTCAAGTCTAAAGAAAAAAGAAGCATCATAAATACTGATTCGATGTACGAGATCGTACCGTGATTCCTACTTATCATTGATTCGAATATTTTAAAACGAATTGCCTGCGACGGAAAAAGTATATAATCCTAAAACAATTAATTTTGCCGAATTTATTTATCTCATTTTAATAGCCTTTCTACAATGAAAAATATACGATGTTGTGTAATTTGGAAAAATAATATATAGTAACTAAAATATGAATTAATACCCTGTCAGAAACTCAGTTAATATTCTATAGACATATTAACGAAATAACAAGAATCATTAACCCTAATTGCTTAAAGTCTGGTTACAAAAGCGTTAACAGTTATCTTGCACCAAACAATCAATTTCAATTTATTGACTGTACGTTCAGCATAACGAAACCATGTAGAACGATTTAAGTAATAAGTATGTAATAATAGTAATATATATAAATTTTGAAACCACCATTTTTATGCAAGAGCAAGTTCAAATTTGTAGACACTTTACTATTTATTTTTGCAATAGCATTATTACATTTTTATCCCGTTTCCGTTCCAATAGGCCATTGGGAAATTATGAACGGAAAGGAAATACTTTGGTATAATACATGATTTACAGTAGCCAAGGAATTCAATAGAATAATTTGTTTCTAGAAAATTTCGAAATATACTGAAAAATAAAATGCTTTCTAAAATATCGACGATGAAGGTCACCAATTTGGTGTATATGAATAGCATTTAATAAATCAAATTCTAAAAAATTTAATCAAGCACGTTTTAACTAAAAAGTGGAAAATACTTGATTTCATTGCGAAAAACGTGGCACTCTTTTAACTATATTGCTATAATAAATTTAATTACTTTATTGAATAGCCACCCATGAAATATTCGTATTATTTGATATCAAGTACCCACTCATTTTAACAATGTAATAAATCATTTTTTATTTTTCAGTATGGTTTAATATTATGAGTATTTTCTTTAGTTACTTGTGAACTTTGGTTTATTTTTCAATTTTTCAGTCTCAAAACAGAATAATAAGTAGTTAGGAGACTCGATTGGTAGTATATCGTACGTCTGACAATAGATATAAAATTATCACATTTTTTTTCTGATGATTCTAATAGGAAAGTCAGGACAAAGTGACGAAATTAATGTATATTTATCAGTCCTCATTACGATTGAAAATTTCCACAATAATCAGACGTTTTAAAGTCAGTAAAAATGACTTAAATAAAATTATATAATATCTTCCTTCCTGCTGATCCTGATCGGGACATTAGGATAAAGCGACGAAATTATTATATTGTTGTCGATTCTCATTACGTGTGCAAAGTTTCAAAATAATCAGACATCTTAAAATCATTAAAATTAGTTGCAAGATTCCGCCTGAGAAAATAGACCTAAAATTATCTAATTTTTTTAATTCTGAAGAACTCGATATGTACAATTAGGACAAGATGATTGAAATAATTATATTGCTATTAGTCCTCATTATTTTTGCCAATTTTCAAGATGATTAGACGTCTTAAAATCAGTAAAATTGAAAAGGTTCAAGATTCTGCTTATGAAAATAGAACTGAAATTATCTGATTTCTTCTATTCTGATGATCCTGGTAAGGATATTAAAACTAGATGATGAAAGAATTATATTGCTATAAGTTCTTGTTAGTGTATGTCCGGAATTTATTGGTTGAATTGTTGGGTAATGTACATCGTTTACAAGCCCAAAAAAAGTTCTTGTTATTTATGCAAATTTTCAAAATAATCAGGCGTCTTAAAATTATTTAAAATTAGGTTGAAGATTCCGCGTGTGAAAATTGACCTAAAATTATAGAATTTCTTATATCCTGATAATCCTAGTTAGGACATCAGTCATGAAATTAATGTACTGTCATCGGTATTATTGCTAAGAAAAGACTAATAACTATATTATATATATATATATATATATATATAATATTATATATATATTATTTATATATATATATATATATTTATATATATATATATATATATATATATATATATATATATATATATATATATATATATATATATATATATATATATATATATATATATAGAGTAAATTGGGTGAATATGCCGCGCTGGGTAATGAGCCGCAGTTTGATATTTTAGTTCCAAATCAACATTTGGCAATAATATCCCTTCAGCCATATAAGTTCCAGATAGGAAACACGCGTGAATCATTCACAACTCCAATATATCAGTTTGTTAGTGAATAACGTTAATATAAAGGTAACCACCGTGTAAAATATT